>JAECUM010010825.1:0-28682 GCA_016617855.1 Megalonaias nervosa | reverse complement strand
TCCAATACAAAGCGGAAATGCACCGCAAGTACTAGACAACAAGTTAAAACACACCAACAACAACATCAACAAGAAACTAATACCGCAAACCAGACAAAGGAGCCCCTCCAAACTACACACAGAGGGGACCAAGACACAAACGACACAATCCAATACCCATACGATCCGGAATATGAAGCACAGGCTAAAGGCCCCAAAGGAAAACAACCGCTAAAGGGAGGAAATAAATCCAAGACCACAAAGAAACAAGACACCCATCACAATGAAGTGAACCCAAAAGGACTCGACTATCAAAAGGACAACACAGTCATAACCAGAGCTAATACAACAAGGCACGACCTGAATAAACCACAGATACAGCACAATTCATACAGAACAAATCCTCCACTAAAATATACAACCAACTGAGACAAATTGCCATACATAACAGCCAAGAACCAGGCCCTTCTAACACATCCCCAAAAGCAAGCTTGACAACACATAACCCCATAATCACGACACCACAACCAGGATCCAACCATAATCAGGTTAACAGCTTCCAAAAGGGTAAACGAAAACCCCACCCAACCAACCTCACATTATACATCAGCAGTCGGGATAAAAATTTTCACCGACTCAACACCACAACTATCGCTACCAAGCTCAGTCAACAACACACACTGGACTTCAAAATTATCAAAACCAAAAACAACATCATAGTCTGCTGCCAAAGCAAACAACAACTTAAGAAATACCTGGCCATCAAGGAAATAGGCTGGATCAAGATAATCGTACAGCAACACTGGAAGAACTATAACAAGTACACAAACAACAACTACACAAACAACCCAAGGCCTCACAACAAAATGAATAATTGACGAAAGAGGGCGCTAGCAAGGATAAAATAACCATATGGCAATGGAACTGTAGGAGACTCATGAAAAATCATCCGGAATTGATTGCAACTATTAATAAAGCCACTCAAAAACCAGACATCATATGTTTGCAAGAAACCATGATCCCAACATATGCTCAGAGACCCCCGAAAATCCCGGAATACGACCTATTCTTCCACAAACAAAGATCCAACAAAACCAAAGGAGGTGGATTGGTCACCTACATACACAACTCCATACCGGAAGCAGTGAAGCTTCATACAAAAACCAACCTTGCACCAATCCAATTTGAACACCAAGGCCTCCAAATGAAACTAAAAGGAAAGAAATACATGATATACAACATATATGACCCCACCCCCACATACTCGGGTAACTCCACTACCAGCCTCAAACAACTATTAACACCACAAGGTAAACGGGTCATAATTATTCTCACCACCTATTTGCAAGGAACCAGGGAACAGCATAGGCTTCCTAAAAGATGGAAGCTGGACAAGGCTGATTGGGATGTATTCAGAACCACCCTACAACGCCACCACCTGACAGATATCAGGGACCCCGATCCTAATCGATATTATCAAAACTTAACCACCCACATCAATCAAGCGGCACAGGCAACTATACCCAAAACCAAAGGAAAACGTACTACCCCCAAGCCACCTTGGTGGACAAAGGAATGCAAGGAAGCTATACAAAACAAGAAGCAAGCGCTGGCTAAATTCAAGCGCACAAACACATCCAAGGATTTCCAAGAGTAGAAACACCAAGAAACCCAAACAAAAGAAATACTCAACAGGGCAAAGTTGACATCATGGCGAACATACTGCACGACCATCAACCACCAAACAAGCCCCAAGGAGACTTGGGCCAAAATCAAGGCCATTAAAGGAAAAACCCCAACTACAATACCGAGAATTACAGGACCCCAGACCATCAGGAGAGGGCGCAAAAACTAGCGGCTGATTTTGTCCAAGCCAGTAGTAATCAAAATCACATACCAGAACACATGCAATTAAGACAAGACATCGAAACTGCATATCCACATTTATTCCAGGATCAAAGTACAACCCAGGAACAGATTGGCACCCCCATCAATGACTACTTCACGCTACAACAATGGAAACAAGCGCTGCAACACAGAAGAATATAGCCCCGGGACAGGACCAAATCAGTTATACCATGTATAAGAACCTCCCCCCCCAACATGCAGCTCATAGCCCTGGATCTCATCAACCACATCTGGGAAACGGACATCATACCCACAATATGGAAAGAAGCCACCGTTATCCCTATCCATAAAGCTGGCAAGGACCCCCACCTACCCTCTTACAGACCAGTATCATTAACCAATGCCATCTGTAAGATTATGGAAACGATGGTGAACAACAGACTCAAGACACACCTTATGGCTAATAAACCCTTATCAGACAATCAAAGCGGATTCCGCAACAACAGATCAACACTAGATCAACTAGTCAGACTAGAGACTGATATTAAACTAGCTTCAACGCCAGACAGAAGAGAAATATACCTTGTCGCCATTTTCCTGGATCTAGAAAAAGCTTTTGACTTGGTCTGGAGCAAAGGACCCATCTGCAAGCTTAATCAATATGGCATAACTGGGAGGATGCATCAATGGATCAAGAACTTCATCACGGGCCGACAAATTACAGTTCGAATTGGGGATCAACTATCCACCAAATACACATTGGACAATGGTACACCACAAGGCAGTGTAATCAGCCCTACCCTCTTCAACCTAATGGTCGACAATCTCACCGATTACATAACTGTGCCAGTCACTGTCTCCCAATTCGCGGATGACAGCGGCATCTGGAAGGCGGGAAACCCCAGAAAGGAGTCGTTTATCAGATTGCTAGAACAAGCCCTGGACTCCATCACAGAATGGTCGATCAACTGGGGGTTTAAAATCTCCGCAACAAAAACTGTGGCTATACTATTCTCCCGTAGCAAAACACGAAGGATCAACTACCCCTTCCTCTATCAACAAGGCGAGCCAATCACATTCATGAAACAGACCACCTTCCTGGGCATGGTGTTGGACCAACACCTAACATGGACACACCACATTCAAAACCTTATCACTAGATGCAAACAGAACATTAAACTTATACACCAGCTCAAAGGGACCACTTGGGATGCGGACCAACACGCTCTTCTGATGCTATATAAAGCGCTCATTCTGGCAAAATTTGATTATGGATGCCAAATCTATGATTCGGCCACTAAACCAATACTAGACAAACTTGGTGTACAGTACCAAGCATTAAAAGCCTGTACAGGAGTACTTCCCAATACATCTCTGGACGAACTGCAAGCCATGGTAGGAGAACTACCTTTACCACTACGAAGGATGGAACAAACACTGCGTTTTGTTATCAGAACATCTATCCACCCAAATACACACCCAGTAAGAGATACCATCAGTAGATGCAACATGGACATAAACCCAAGACTTGTACCACGGCCGCCAGCTGCTCACAAGGCGCACACACTCAAATTTGAACTAAACCTTCCGGAACTTCAAGCTGAACCAATCAGAATTATTGATCCCACCCATGGAGGAACAATGCCCCCAGCATCAACTTCACAGCACAAAAATAGGACGGAAACTACTAGCGGGAATCAACACTATATTAGAAGAACAATACCCACATCACATCAGGATCTACACAGATGGTTCTAAATCACAAGAACCCAACAGGACCGCAGCGGCAGTAGTTATACCCGCACTAAACATCACCATACGCCATCGACTCCCAAACGGCTGCTCTATATACACCGCGGAATTCTGGGCAATCCAACAGGCCCTTATATGGATACAAACCTGGAATCAACAAAAATACCTTATTGTTACTGAATGTTAATTCCTATGGGTACCATCCCACATTAACTTGCCCGGAAATGACAAAGCGGATGCTGCGGCCAAGCTAGGAATACAAGAGGCAGAAATCCAAACCCTTGAGCACAGTGTACAGAAATTATACAGCGTAGTCACAACAGCCATCAATTTCAAATGGCAACAACAATGGGACACTATGGAAAAGGGAAAACGCTTTCATGACATTCTACCAACAGTTACCCGTGGGTATAAAGTACACAAAAGTCTTGAAGAAAAGGATCTTCAAGTCATTAATAGGTTAAGGACAGGTAAGACACTAATCAAAATCAGCCACGGAACACTTAACAACACTAACTGCCCAACCTGCAACCAACCTGAGAAGCTTGACCATATCTTCAATGAATGCACCAGCCTCGCAGCCCAAAGGAAACACTTCATGGACTACCAACAGCAACTAGGAGCACCAACCACCTACCTAGATTTCCTAGCAGCCGATAAAAATGTCAACCTGGAGTGCACGTATAATAACGTCATCAAATATCTAAAAGACACCAATAAACACCAGTACATATAATCCTCACAGACAAAAATCTAACAGGCGCCACAACACACAAAACCCCTTTCCACAACACATAAACACTAGCAAAAATCACCCATACTATAACTTAGTCAAACCAGCCTTCTCACACCCAAATGCATGGTAACTTACAAAACAACATACATCTGAAAGCAGCCATCCACAGATATACAGAGAGAGAAGAAAGACCAGAGGAAAGAGGCAAAAACAATCAAAAATTGCCACCGAAAGAAGAACAACATACAACTGAAAGCAGCCAACTCGGAATCTATAAATAATAAACTTAAGCAGGTTGCTGATTGGAAACAACACAAGATACCCTAATTAATTAACAAGTTATATAGCGCAACTCAAGCTCAGTTTAAAGATTTGCGTCGCGCACTATATGGCTCTGGCAATTATAAATTATTTGGCCCTTCCTCTTTATATGTAATGGATGAAACCATTTGGCGCACAAAAACATCATCAGAAAAGACAAGAATCTTTACAAAATTTTTAAATAAGCAACTCAATTCCAATACGTCGAAGTACATACATTCATCCAATGGAAAATTCCAATGCATCCGGCCAAAAATAGATGCGGGACGCAAACCTGGACAAAGAAAGCGTGCAAAGGCGGAACGAACATCGCAAAAGAAATGGCGATAATAGTGAGCATTGAGCTGTGCAAATTTAATTATAATTACACTTATCTAATGTCCATGAAGGTCCGCATTTCCATTGTTCCAGTTTTTTATTTGTTTTTATTTAATATTCTTTGCAAATTTTATAATAGTACAATTTTAGGAATTTTAAGTTACCTACTACACCGGTTGCTATCATTACTGATATCGATTATAAAGAAATTATGATACTTTCAATTGTTTGTTTGTTTTGTAATGTTATGTCAATCTCATTTAACAGTTATGTCTTTGATGGGCAAATATTTACTTCAAATAAAATACAAGGAAGAAATACAGTTTATAACTAAATCCCGTAGCGACTGGATGGGACATCATGCTACATGTCTGCGGCATGATGCCCCAGTGCTAGACATCACTATAAACTGCCACACTACAGACATCGTAGCGATATGACTGAAAAGTTGTTAAAGCTACGTTAAAAACCCAAATCACACACACACACACACACACTATTTTGATTCCAGCTGGCGTTGGTATACCAAACAGTTATTTATATTTCATATGGATAACAGATCCAAATGCATTCCCGGCATAAAGATTACAGATTGGATGAACATGATACTGCGTTTGTTCTTCTGCAATTAGTCGGGTGTATTTTAAAATTTGTCATTATTTTATATAGCATTTTATATCTTTGATTGAACAATTTAAATAAGCCAGTTAAATATATAAAATATTACATAAATATAGTGTTAAAATTACTAGATATTGCCAAGAGCCGCCTTATAAAAGCAGAAAAAAACTGCTACTGCATTTTCTGGTTATGCTAACAGTTATAAATTAGATAATCAAAACATTTTAGCAAATTTTAACTCCAAATTTATTTCATCTTTGATAAAGTATATTTCGACAACGAAATTGCCGAACCATATTTAATGGCTAAATCACGAAAAATATTTCCTCAGTCGCAGATGAAATACATCAGGAAATAAATAAAAAATTGGAGGAATTTACTACATCAGGATCAGGTTGGAAATTTGAAATGATAAAAGAAGTTTTATTTCACACAAGGAAATATAACGTACTCCGCGGTAGTTCTTATGTTGATCTCCCTCAAAAATTAAAAACAAAAAATACTGTTTTAAATGTCAAAAACTATGACAACGAATGTTATCGTTGGGCAATTTTATCTGCTAGACATCCTGGAAGTTGTAACTGTGATCGAGTTGAAAAATATTTGCCGTACAAACGTGAGCTAAATTTTAACGGAATAACTTTTCCAATGGCAGAGAATCAGATACCAAAGTATCATTAAATTTCAAGCAATGACGATGAAATTCTAAAATGCAGTGACATGAAGTATAAAGAAAAACATGGATCAGCATAATTTTCACTTCATTATAGAAATAAAAAATCAGTACCTTTACATGATTTAATTTATTTTATATTTTTTTGTATTTAAAACGTCAAGAAGAAATATAATATACTGCTATAGGCCTTTGCGACAACAAATTCTTAAGACAATAACAAATATATGTAAAAATATTTATAATATGTTATTGTTGTCATCCACGTTAATATATTTGGCACACTGATGGTCCGTTATTTACTACACAGTGATGCCGTTTATACTTGGAACGTATTGACTGGATCCACCTTTGACTTGGTAACCAGCATAGGGGATCAATCCAGTAACATTTGCCTCCCTTTTGTCATTTCCATCCGATGTAAATAAACGCGGCATAATTTATCTGTTTCAACAAGATAGTACTCTTTCCAATGTTTTCTTGTGGTTTTGGGTATGTTTCATTTGATTTACATAATGTTTGTGGTGGATTTGGGCAGGTTTTGGGCAGGTTTTGGGTGGTTTTGGATGAATCGTGCGGCCGGATTCGGATATTCACAAATGTCGCAGCTACCTGCAGTAGTGATTCTGATCAGAATGGACGAGTTGGAGATAGATATGGTTAATCAAATATTGAGCAGTCTTACATTCAATAATTTCGATGCAACATAACAGATTTCCATTGGATAGGTGTACTTGAATTCTGGTCTTGAAATCAGACCTATCTTAGTTGAGAGAAGTTCAATTGGGTCTTCTTTCCCCGCCGTTTGTACTTGTGTCGGATGTACAGGAGATACCAATGTTTTTGGAAGCGACTTGGTGATGGGAAAATTTTGGGTAGCAGCTATTCTGAAGTACGACGCACCGGCAGAAGGGCCTTGATGAGGTGCGTCTGGCAGCGAAAACCGCATGGAAATCGTCCTGTCCGTTCGTCCGTAATCAAAATCGGTCCTTTTAAGGGCCAACATGAGCCTGCATTCCGAGAGACGTTCTCGTCGCTAAAATTGATTCGTATCTCATCTCTCCAATTGGACGAAGGACAGTACAGTTTCCTTAGTATTAGCAGTATCACCAGATTCATACGATTTCCCCTGAAATATATCCGTAACGCATACGACAAAGGAATTGGAAAATTTACCTTAAAACATTTCAACAACATATGGCGCTTGCGGTTCGAATGCCATCTTCGATTCAGAGAGGTTACTCGTCATGTCAAATATCGACAGACTGTGAAGATACATAAAAGACGTAAAAAAAGCCCGACAGATTACATTTCACTGAACAAGACTTGGAAACAAAACTTCGAGGCATCGTTACGGGAACACTTGTGTACGCCCTGGCCCTTCACCTCGGAACAAAGGAACCATCCCTGCGCCAACACAACACCCAACCCACTCAAGTCAGAGGAAACCTAGTGCCCATCATAAATACGACGAGGAAGCCATACCAAATAGAAAATAATCGAACCCTCTTTAATGATAACGCTGCCGAAAGTACTGATGCTGTTCATACATCTTATTCCATTTCTTGCACCTACACTGTTTTGACACGGTCACTTAAGAACTGTTAGTCCTAGTTAACTTTCTTTTGTTGCTAGACACGTCCATCAGAATTACAAGCTCACACGAAACTTCTGCAACAAACTAACTTCTTTCCCTATTACACCCACACGAACCTCAATTGCAACCTTGTTACAAGCCATTACTGTTATTGGCGTGGTCCCCCTCAGAATTACATCATCTGAGGGACCCCCTAGTTCTAAAGGTAAAGGGTTTTTATGCGTTTCTGTTTTTTTTCCAAGTGCATGTGCATTATGTATTTCTTTTAAATAAATTTTGATTTTATAATTTTTCAAAATAGGGTAAGTACGCCATTTCAAATTTCCAAATTAGTTTGTTTAAAGTCTTTTTTATTTTCATTGATTTGCTTTTACCCTGTTATTTGATTATTCGATAAGTGGAAATTTTTTTCCCTACATAGCATAAGCTGCTTAACTAAGTTCAGCTTTCTTACACTCCTGGTGCACGTGCACAATCGGCGCTCTCATCAGTGAGCGCCATGTGCACGTGCTTCCCATTTTCTACTATTCACAAGAGTTTACCTAATCTAAATAATTATTTACATTATACATACTGTAGTTCTATTTTACTTTCTTTAGTAGATTCTAATTCTGTACTATACTCTTTATTTAATTTTATTTATTAAATTTTATTATTTTTTCCTTCTTGATTTCTAAATCTAGATATTTATAACATTTAATAATTTCTAGAATTCTATCCTTAATATTCTAATTGTAAGTTCCTATAGTTACAAGTTCCAACTTATGAGTATCTATACTTATCTTAATTTAAAGCTGCAGCAAGGAAAGTCAAAGATAGCAAGCAGTCAAAATGGTCTAGTTCAGTACGTTTATCGTCCATTCACAATCATTCTTTAATCTTTCAATTATATATATCTCCAATTGTTTCTGTTTGCAAATTTTCAGTAGTTCAACAAGTTATAAATAGTTCCTTCGTCTTCTTCATATTTCATTTTCAAAACATGTCCATTAACGTTTCATTCATTTTCCAATTCTTGTTTTCCCACAAATCCATTTTCAAAACATGTCCATTAACGTTTCATTCATTATCCAATTCTTGTTTTTCCACAAATCCATTTTCAAAACATGTCCATTAACGTTTCATTCATTCATTTCTTTTTTTCCACAAATCCATTTTCAATTCATGTCCAATTTAGTTCCTTTTATACTTATTTTCTTCATTTCCAATCAATTTTCTTTTTTAACTTTAACAAATTGTTAACGATTGTTACATGTCCTCGCTTCCTCAGGCCGTCCTTCCTGGTTTCCCTCTGCATGGAGGAGCATACCATCTTCTCGGTTTCTCCATCTTCCCTGCTTTGGCAAACCTTCGGTAATCCTCTTCTGAGTCCAAATTCCTGGTTTTCAAAGGGACCATCCTGTTGGACTAGGTCAAAAGCAAACCCCAAAACCATACGGTCAGATTTGTTTACTATTAACCTTACTTGTCCAACAGGAGTTTAACAATCAAGCCATTACCATTGCCTCTTTTATTCTTCTTGAGATTCAGAATCGTCTCAAGATTCTCTCGTCACGAACAAAGCCAGTCCGTTTAATGACTTCATGACCCTTGATGGGCTAATAAAACTTGGTTTTATGCGCCATCTATAGCATTCCATTATACACAATACATGTAAGTTCATCCCGGATAGACTATTTGACACTGCAATATCCATTAGAGGATTGCGGAACGCCACGGAGCCCCAGAGGGACACGAGGTAAAAAATATTATTTCGTTCCCTCAAAATAGTAATTCGTTCCCTCACATTAACATTTCGTTCCCTCAAATTGCTGATTCGTTCGCACAAGTTACTATTTTCTTCCCTCAAGTTATCATTCGTTTCTTCAAGTTAATAATTTGTTCCTTCAACTTGGCATTTCGTTCCCTCAAAATAATCATTCGTTCCCTCAAATTAATATTTCGTTACCTCAAAATAATAATTCGTTCCCTCAAATTAATATTTCGTTACCTCAAAATAATAATTCGTTCCCTCAAATTAATAATTCGTTACTTCAAGATAATTTGTTCCCTCAAGTTAACATTTAGTTCCCTCAAAATAATAATTCGTTCCCTCAGAATGGCAATTCGTTGCCACAAGTTATTATTTTGTTCCCTCAAGTTATTATTTGTTCCCTCAAATTAATAGTATGTTCCCCCAAGTTAGCATTTCCTTCCCTCAAAATAATCACTCGTTCTCTCAAATTAACATTTCGTTCCCTCGGGTTACTATTTTGTTCCCTCAAGATAATGATCTGTTCCCTCAAAATAAGAATTCGTTCGATAAAGTTAATATTTCGTTCCCTCAAAAGCTCTGGTGGATTAACAATTGTTCCCTAGGTACAATTTACGTAATAGATTACTGCATTACAATGGCGAATGTTGGTGTTAGAATGGAGCTTATTAAGTTCTACTTCAAACTAGGACTTCTTTATAAAGACATCATCACTGTTCTTTCAGTTCAACATAGGATTACCATCAGTGAACGCCATCTAAGACGCATACTAAAATTTAGAGGTCTTTCAAGACATAAAGAGTACAGCGATGTAGCAAATGTCGTTTTCTTTATTATCCAATGAAATCAATCGTTCAGGTCAATTACATGCATATCGATGGATGCACGCAAAATGTGTGGCTAATGGCTTGAAAGTTAGAAATGAAGACGTGCGACTGATTCTATCCGCGTTGGATCCTAATGGGTGCCAGGCTAGAAGAGCACGACCTCTCAATAGACAGGAATATTTTGCCAAAGGACCAAATTATATCTGGCACATTGATTCGTATAATAAGTTGAAGCCGTATTTGTTTCTTTTCAGTCTTGACTTGGTCCAAACCCAGAACACCTAAATTACCCTTTATCGGTTTCTCTTCAGTCTTGATATGGTCCAAACCCAGGGTAAACAAAACAAAGTTGTCCCAACACTTCTGACACAGGAAATGATTGCAGCTATGGATCTTCTTGTTAAACATCGGAGAAAATGTGGCCTCAAAGACAGCAATCAGTACATTTTTGCAACACAAAGAGAGGGTCACCTACCTGCTTGGCAGGTGATCCAGGCTATGGCAACAGCCGCAGGATGCAAACAACCTGAAGTCGTCACTTCATCCCGCCCGAGAAAGTATAACGCAACTGTGTCTCAGGTACTTTCAATTTTATTACATAAAATTATACTAAATACATTACATTTTATGATTCAGATAATTTTTTCACTGTAGTTTCGTAGCCGTTATTTTAATTTTACTGATTGTAGCGGATGGTATTGTGCACGTTTTATACAGTATAAATGTACCGACTTTTAGTTTTACCTGCGTGAGCATCTGCGTCGCAAACATGCACCTTATCATGTGTATTAGGCAGTGCTTGTACTATAAATAGCATTTTGTTTAACGTTGCACTCGCCGTTAACAACTTTATTTTTCGAAATTAAAAAAGTATGCGTAGACGGAACAAGGTTTGGTTTGAAATTTTGTAAGGTATAAAGAGATTAAATAATCCTCAGCTAGATAGTAATTGGCCCAGGTAAATACTTTCGCAGACCGAAGGTGGTGTACGATTCAGAATGAAACGGGCCCATAATATAGGTGCAGCACTGATGTATCAGCATATTGCCAGAATGTTTTGAAGATGTTACATACATATCCTTAAACAAATCAAACAGTCTTCCTATTTAATTCCATAATTGCTGAATTTCACCATACAGTCGAGTGCGAAATAGCATTTACCTTCTTCACAATAATTTTGTGATTAGATCGTCCGCCATAATAGTTCATCTAATGCTACTTCCGTTTTTAGGTTTTTCTTATAAGGATATTGTATCCTTATTTGGAAATGTAAACAGATAGTATTAAATATGGTGCGCTGTAAATTGGAGAATCAGCAAATTAAAAGGAAATACCGCCTGTCGGTGACTTCAGAAGTTTATCAAGAAGCCATTATTCGCCATTTTAACGAGA
The DNA here is from genome assembly GCA_016617855.1 of Megalonaias nervosa. Taxonomy (NCBI): domain Eukaryota; kingdom Metazoa; phylum Mollusca; class Bivalvia; order Unionida; family Unionidae; genus Megalonaias; species Megalonaias nervosa. The sequence continues at coordinate 16,865 of JAECUM010010825.1, read as the reverse complement.
TGAAATATGTTCTTGTCTTACTACTTACAATTGCTGCTCGCACGCTGTCATTCAACACTTAATAACGTATCGTAGAATATTCAAATATGGAATAGCAAGCCTAATTTCGACAACGAATTGCCGCGAGAATCTCGTGTTATCTGTAACGGTGGACAATATATGGTTAGTGTAAACATACCAATATATTTTACCTTATATAGGCTTAATAACTTTATCATAAGCCAAACTTCGTGAAAAACATCACTCTATTTAGATAGTAGGCTTTGAATCGGTTTTTATTTCTAATTTTAATGATGATTTTATTTGCTCCTTTGCACAGTATATATGTGACTGGATATCTCGTCCCATAACGGAGTCATCCCATACAAATTTAATTAAGTAATCTCCTTATAACGTACTTTGCATATTACAGAGTTGGCCCATGACACAGTCGGTCCATAATTACTAAAGATTACAAACAGAACTCTCTTAATTGTAATTTGAATGTCTCATTGCACAAAAATTATATAAATAAAATATTTAATTACGGTTAGTATTGAGAGAAGGAATAAGACAGGACAAAGAAGTGCAAAGATAAAAAATGTTATACGAAAAAAAAAAATAAACACATAAGAATTAAATATATTTGCTTTGTCTCTGTGCTTATCTTTTTTTTTGTTGTTGTAAATAATATCTATTTAACTTAATTAACATAGCGCCCGTGCAAGGACAGAGACGTTTTAAACTTAGAATACTGGAAAATATTTACCGTTGATACAGAATTTACGGTATACGGTAAAAATATCACGTTTTGAATTTTCTTGACAACTGTTTACTCTTGAAGTTAATTAAAGTGTATGTCAACGTGGTCATGTAGGTGCTTTTACTCAGAATATAATGAATATTACTTCCTGTTGTACCATTTAATACTCATATATCATAACCAAAATCAATTAAATCCTGATCGTTGAATGATCTGCACCTTAAATGTCATCAAAAAACTTCCAAATGAAAATTGTTCATTGCTATGGACTCCTACAGGTACTAAACTGGGTCAAGAAAAGGGGACGTCGGGTCTATCATAACGAATATTTACTAAAAATCATACACAGATGCACTAAACATAAAGAAACATACAAAGATTCAAAGACAAATGAAATGACTGTTGAAAAAAAAAACATTACATCAACATTACTATTATTTAAATTGTGGACCGAGTACGTAATTGGTGCTGAGTACATAAAATGGGCCTAGTATGTTATGGGCTTATTTGGGTAGGCCAAGTTCATTATGGGCCAAGAACGTTAGTGGACTGACTCTGCTATGGGCCAAGTTGTCCCGTAATCGGTATATAGGATCACATCATAGCCTCAACCATGTTGTAGCTAGATTTCACCATGATGCAAAACTACTCAACACCCAGTTCATTGCATTCCTGGTATTTTTACATCCAGTTTCATTATAATTTTGTCTGTCCATCCACATGAGAATCGCCAGTGTCATCTCAAGAAATTTTCCAGTCTTCAAAATGCTGAAGTCATGATCTAGTACTAATATTGGTACATATCTCGAGGCTACAACATCATAGCTAATCTTGTGCTAGTAAATCGGTTACATGGTCCATTACCATGGTTTGTGATAGGTAAAATCCTTCACATTTCTAATATCCTGGAGACCATAGAGATAAGGTTATGTCATCTACTTATCCATAACAGTTAGCCCTTCAGTGTAAGACATCCATCTTGACATTTATGCTGGACCATTTAAATTAACTAGATAATAATTCTTGGCGCACTGTTGTAGTTAAAAAAATTGTGACACTTAATATTAGGGGTTTACAAAATTTTAATTAAAATATTTTGTAGCGACTACAGAAAAGTAAGCAGCAAAGAGGCAGAGCAGCATGTAATAAAAATTGAAATATAAATATGCATTTTAAAGACAGGTAACTGTTCCAGAAATTCAAACTGAAAACTACTGAGGCATCACACTATTACAGACACAGCTTTAAGGCTGTAATGTGAAAATTCAAAACATTTGCAAGTCTGTTTCTGCATAGTATTTGAACATGTGGTACCGTTAGTAGCAATGCACTAGTATGCCAGCCGGTAAATTGTGCACCTGATTTTGTGTCTTATTTTATAAAACTGTACACCTGAACTGTCTTCTTTCCATTAATTTTGTTTGACTTTTTGTCTTTCCTTTTCTTGCCCTTTGCTTCTTCTTTTATAGATTGTTCTTAATACCATGTATTCTTTTTCAGGTCATTGACTTCAGCGATCATGAGTTAGAATGGGTATCGAGCCATTTCGCTCATGATATAAAAACTCAAAAAGTTTTACAGACATCAGGATGCAACTCTAGAACTGGCAAAAGTCAGCAGGCTTTTTTTCGCAGCAGAGGCGGGTAAATTGGGTGCTTACTCTGGAAAAAAAACTTGATATCGATGTAGAAGGTATAATCAAATATGCATAATTCAAAACTATATTTATTGGAGATAAGTGTGCAATATACTGGAACAAAGAGAACACTTGCAATAATTCTAGTACTGACAATGCCCACTGGTCATAAGTGATGAAATGTAATTCCTTGCCTACCTGTTTCCCTTCTATCGATCATGAAACCAATTCTCAGGCTTTGTTTTTAAAACATCATCTTTTATATTTTTATATGCAGAGTACTGAAATCATTTATAGAGAAAATCCAGTATATCCCAGTCTGATAATAAATCTAAACAATACTGGCGAATCAGTGTATTCCTAATTTAAGAGTAGAATAGAAATCAAAAATTCAGACATTAAATCCCAAGGCTGAAGCAAGGATGAACTAAACTGGTTTGAAATATAAAGCATAAGCATATTAATTCTGAATAAAATCCACTGACACTCATAATGCTATTGATATCTCATGTTATCAACAAAAAAGTCAACATGAGTGTTTCTTTTAGGTCCGCGCGTTCCAAGTAATAGTAATAGTGGTATTGTAAACACAGGGACACACACTCGACTGGATATAACCACAGGCGAACTTACAGCAATAGATCTAACCTTAGCATCACAAGATATATCACAGAGAGCGCACTGGGAAGGCTTACAACAAAGCACCTTGGGAAGTGACCACTTCCCACTCCTAACAACTATACACGTACAGCACACAAGAGAACATCAACAGAAATCACTAACATGGAACATGGCCAAAGCCGATTGGGCACAATTCAACTCCATCCTACGGCACATACAAATCGAGGACCTTCATAGCAACTACACAGAAGAATACTCTCATAACCTGACAGAGACCATCAACACAGCAGCACAAGAGACTATACCAAAGACAGCCCCACAAACAAATGCAACAACGAACAAACGGCAAATCTACTGGTGGAACGAACAATGCGCGGAAGTAACACGACAGAAAAAAAAGGGCACTAAACAAATACCTAAGAACTAAACTACCCTCAGACCGCAAAACTTACAAGGAATGGGAAACTACAGTAAAGGAGACCCTGCTAACAGCCAAACAGGAATCGTGGAGGGCATACTGCTCCACTCTAACCAACAAGACCAAAACCACAGAAATATGGGCAAAAATTAGGGCCATTCAAGGACACAAAACTGCACAAACACCTAAAACCGCAGGAACCCAAACAAACCAAGAAAGAGCGGAACAACTGGCCAAACATTTTGCCCAAAACAGTAGCAATCTAAATCACAACACCGACTTTATGCAACAAAGACAACTCATGTAAAACACATACCCACATCTATTTGGAGACCAACACACGGATGAACAAGCCAACAACACACCCCTAAACAACACTTTCACCATCTTCGAATGGGAGAAAGCACTGCGAAACAAACAATCCACAGCACCTTGAGAGGACAACCTAGGATACGCAATCTATAAGCATCTAGCACCTAACATGCAACATATTACATTGCACTTACTCAATAGTATATGGGACACCGGAAACCTACCAACCTCATGGAAGCAAGTTATAGTCGTGCCCATACCAAAACCTCGAAAAGACCCTAAACACATCAACTCCTACCGACCAATATCGCTAACCAACTCCTTATGCAAAATAATGGAGACTATGATCACAAACAGAATAAAACACCACCTTGACGCGAACAATCTCCTCAACGAGAACCAAAGCGAATTCAGGAACAGAAGATCAGCCTTGGACCAACTCATCAGATTGGAGGCGGACATCAAACTGGCCTTTAACTCTAGGAACAAAACAGACAGACACCTGATAGCAATATTCCTCGACCTTGAGAAGGCATTCGACCTAGTATGGACCACGGGACTTGTATCTAAACTTAACCAACTAGGCATCAACGGGAAAATGCACCGATGGATCGCGAACTTCCTTACAGGCCGCCAAATTAAGGTCAAAATCAACGGCCAGACCTCGGACACCCATATACTCGAAAATGGGACTCCACAGGGGAGCGTCATAAGCCTAACCCTCTTCCACACCCAGCCCTTCAAATTGATGACCCAACAAATGCTCGACCAATTGAATGGGTGGCCTACATAACATTGGTATAAGGATGTCCATTAGCACAACTGGACTAGATATGACACTAAAACCGACCTTGCCGTTGGGTCGGTGCGCATGGTGGCGGGTGTTGGTGTGCCCTGGGTGGCTGTCCCCGGGGCGGTTTCGTGGCGTTTTGCGCGGCTGTTTCTCGGGTTCCGTCTCCTCCTTTCCTCGCCAGCTGTGTGGATGTAAACTGAGTGTCAAAGGTCAGAGGTCAATCGGAAAAGCTTTGGTAAAGGCCCAGCACTTGGGCTAAAAGCCCAGCACGGGGCTAAGTGCCTCTCTAGGAGAGCAATGTTGCCCAGCCTAGGGCAGCATCCAGCCGTGGCCAAGTGCCCCCCTAGAGGGGCTATTGCCCAGCCTTGGGCCTGGAGTACCCCAATTGGGGCCTCTGGTCCTGCCCGGGACCTACAGTCGTAAAGCACACGGTGCATAAACGACTATAATCCCTCAAGTCAAGTTAAGTTTTGGTGTCACTATATTTGGCCGTCAGCCATCTTGAACACACGTGCTTCAGCTCGCTGAAACAGAAAAAAGAGGAAATACTATCACATTATACGACAACGCATTTAAAAAGAAACTCAGAAAAGACCAGGACAGGACCTATTTCACCACACAAGAATTCCACGAAATCAGGATTGTGAAATATTCCAAGGAATCTTGATTCTCTGCATCGGCTAACAATAGGCTGCCAGCCTCACGTTGCAGAAGCGTGGTACAGTACGAACAAAGAAATACTGACCGGGCCTCCAAAACAGACTAACGTGGACAGACGCTTAACAGGAATACCAGGTATTTATTCCCCCAATAAAATAACTCGCCGAAATAACTAAGCACTTAAATAACTACCCAAATAAATAAAATTAGTAACAACTACGCCTTACATTTATCCAGTTCATTCACATCAACCCCACATTAACCCCCACCCCCTCCCCAATACGGCACTAGCGGACATTGCCCAACATAAATATACACAGTCACTCACACACGACAAACTACAATTTATATTTTGCGCACCAGCAACTTTCTGCTTAGCGGAGAAGGAGCGAATCGCAACAATAACCAGGTATCTAACAGCCTAGCGCAGACTTACATAAAAAAGCTACTTGACCAAGTACCTAAATTTAGTATCATAACAACAACAGCCAGTGAGCCAAAACTTCCAACCAATCGGATCAGTCCTTACAAACCACGCCACACTAAATAAGAGCACTTGATGAAACAATAGATGGCCGCTATCGCTTAACCGGCTTGAGGCAGCTGTCCGGATTTTTGTGCCGTTTTCATGATCTGTGTGCTTGTTGTCTGTCTTCGTCTGCGTTATTGTGTTCATCATGCACTGGCTGTTCTTTTCGAATGTGTTTCTTCATCTTCTTGTATTGGAAACAGAAAAATTAGACTTTTTCTCAGCTGTCTTGCTCCACTGTTGCGGCTTCCTTTGTTATCGAACAAGCCGCCATCACGTGATACTCGCCAGTCCACCCGTTTATGCTATGATGGACCCTCATTAATTGCGTTAAATGGCCACTCCTTCGCTCTCCACACTACATTGTGCACTAGACTAAATGATCTGGGACTACATTCATCATTCCATAACTGTAAACGGAAGCGAAAAAAGAAGCGTTGTTTCAAAGCTGGCCGGCGTAGAACAGGAAGAAGAATTCCAGTTATCTCCCTTTCGCCCTTTCCGCGCAGAAATTTAAAAATTCGGCCGTTAATTTAGACAACCTAATCCAAATTCCAATTAAATCGTCAACCTTTGTGTCAGCTATCGAAGAGATACCACTGCGCATCGCATTATTCAATGCCCAATCAGTAGGACCATCGGAAAAGCGCACAGAAATAGTTAATTTTATCAACGATCAGAATATCGACGTCTTTTTCCTGACAGAAACATGGCTAAAAACATCAGGCGATGAACCCAAGTGCGTGAATCTAACACCCACCGGTTACTCCATCAAGTCGTTCCCCCGCCACTCTCGCGGAGGTGGAATTGCTGTCATCGCAAAGACCTCCATGATCAACCGTCTTAAATACACAACAACTTTCAATTTCGACCACACATCGTTTGAACTAGTCCAAACTACACTCACACTGGAACAAAGGTCAGTCCATTTTTTCTGCCTCTACCGCCCTCCTCCTAGTAGAAAAAACAAGCTGACAAAATCTCTCTTTTTGGAGCAGTTTCCGAATCTCCTGCAGTATGGAAATTCGATAGGTGGCAACCTGATTATTCTTGGAGATTTCAACCTTCACTTTGACTGTCCTGGAAACCCATGCACATCGAAACTCCTAGATTCCATTCATGTTTTCAACCTCAAACAGTCAGTTAGCCAACCCACCCATAAACATGGTCACATATTAGGCTGGATTCTTTACAGACCTGATGATAATATTCTTCAGTCCTCCCTGGTGTCCGACGAACTTTCATCAGATCACCTCTGCATTATATACCATCTTGACTATCAGTCCCTAACCCTCCACCTTTATTCGCTACTAAGAGAAACCTCTGTATGACAAACAGAACCAAACTAATGCATGACATCCAAGCAAACCTAACAACTAGCTTACCCACTACAGCAGAACAACTTGATAACTGCCTGCGTTCATTGCTCGACAAACATGCCCCAGCAACCAAGTGCAGAGTAGCAATTCAGAAGTGTTCTCCGTGGTATAGCAGTGTTAGGGACCAGCTTCACATTGCTAAAAGAGACCGCCGAAAAGCTGAGAGGATTTGGCTTTCCACCAGACTCACTATTCATAAGCAGATCTATGATGCCGGTAAGAAGAATGTCACATAGTCCATGCAGCTAAATCAGCCCACTACAGTACTAAAATCATGGAAAGTTCCAGCTGCAAAGAGCTATTTGAGATTACTAACAAGCTGATGTCAAGGAACAAATATACACCACTTCCAGCTACCTTCTCTCTAGTCGACCTTCCGGTTGGTTGGTTGATTGAATTTTTTACGGCGCACCAGCACTATGAGGCTATTTAGCGCCATACAAAAGGTTATATCTTTCATTATTTAAAAGTGGTAAAAGATTACGTATCGACCAGCGATACGAAACCAAACAGTTGAAGGTAAAACGATAAAATAGTAACGGTGATAAATGAAGTTTCCAGATCAAAGGGGAGTGCAAATGATGTATGACAACTAAAACAAATGAAAGGTAATTAAAATCTAACGACGGTATATATATAGCACATAAAACTGTTTAAGGTGATAGCATAAAAGCTATAACTTATGATAAATATTTACTTCCCTCAGGAAGTCTATAATATAAGAAATGCTAACTGTATCAAAGAGTTCCCTAATGTCATGCACATTGTAATAATGATTACGCGTAGGTTGGAGGTCGAAACACTCCAACATAAAGTGCTTAACAGTGAATGGTTCATTGCAAGATATGCACTCTGGTGGGTCTTCTCCTTTTAGTATATAGGAGTGGGTTAAATAAGTATGGCCGATTTGAATTCTTGCAATGACTACCTCCTCCCTACGGACAGCTCTGTAGGAAGGAGTCCATTCTCCTAGGGTTGGCTTGATGGCATGAAGTTTGTTATTCACGGCATCATTCCATGATGCCTGCCATTTCTGACGTAAACATTCTTTGATATTACGTATAAAATCCGTATACGGTGTATTAAAATGAGATGGTTCTAGTGATAGAGCCATTTTAGCAGCGCGGTCTGCTTTGTCATTACCTTTAATTCCAATATTGCTGGGTAACCAACGGTATACTATATTGTGGGAGGTACTCAGCTCAGTATGTTTCAGGAGAACATTAGCTAATAATGGATTCTCCAGTTTTCTATTATGTAGTGACTGAAGTACTGATAGTGAATCGGAGAAGATGATGCTATTTAAAATACGCTTGCTTTCAATATGTTGCAATGCAAGGTCTATTGCTCTGATTTCAGCTGAAAAATGGATGTACCATTTGGCAAGCGAACTTTTGTTGTGTGTTTTCCACTAACGAAGGCTGCAGCAGTCTTTTCCTCATCTTTTGATCCATCAGTATATATTCTTGTATAATTTTCAAATTGGGCGATTAGTTCATGGTAAGAGTTGTGGAAGATGGAAGGGTTTGTCTCCGATTTTTTTCTATCGTGTAATGTGAAAAGTACCTTTGGTTGTTGAAGTAGCCAGGGAGGTGTTTCGGAGACGGTCGTTTTCAGAATTTTTGAAAGATCAATTTTGGTACTGTCAAGGCATGGTAATATTCTAATGCCAAAGGTAGGTATGACGTTTGGTTTATTGTCATATAAGGTTTTATATTTGGGTTCAAAAACAGCCGAAAAAGCAGGGTTCAGAGGGTTTGAACTTAATTTGAGAGCATACTGTGCAGAAAGCATTTCTCTACGTTGTGGTAAAGGTGGTTCGTTCGCTTCAACGAGTAGGCTTTCACACGGGGATGTCTTAAATGCTCCCAAGGCAAGTCTTATTCCCTGATGATGAATTGGGTCTAGCATCTTCAAATAGGACTTCCTAGCTGAACCATAGACAACGCAACCATAGTCTAGTTTCGAGCGAATAAATGTTCTATATAAACTGAGTATGACTTTCCTATCAGCACCCCAGTCAGTGTGCGCTATTACTTTAAGTAAGTCTAGAGACTTCAAGCATTTAGCTTTCAAATTCTTCAGGTGTGGAATAAAGGTCAGTTTTCTGTCGAAGATAATACCTAAGAATTTTGCTTCCTCAACAACTGGAATGGGTGTTCCGTCCAGCGTGAGTTTAGGTCCATCATGATGTCTTCGTAGCTGACAGAAATGCATACATACAGTTTTTGATTTCGAGAATTTGAAACCGTTAGTATTGGCCCAATTTTGAATCTTCTTGATATTTTGCTGTAATTGTCTTTCAATTGTATGCATGTGCTTGGATCGGTAACATATTAAAAAGTCATCAACATACAGGGAGCAATCCACACCTGGAGTCAGACACTTGGTAATGCTATTAATTTTTATGTTGAAAAGCGTCACCGATAAAATACTGCCCTGGGGCACACCCATCTCTTGATCGTGCATATCAGAGAGGGTGGAGCCCACTCGTACCTTGAATTCCCTGTCTGAGAGGAAGTTTGATATGAACGGGGGCAGTCGGCCTTTTAGACCCAGATCGTGCAGGTCATTTAGTATTCCGTACTTCCACGTTGTGTCATAGGCCTTTTCCAGATCAAAGAAAACCGCTACTAAGTGTTCTTTCTTGATAAAAGCGTCGCGAATAAATGTTTCCAGTCTAACCAGATGATCATTGGTACTACGACCATAACGAAAGCCACTTTGGAAAGGAGATATTAAATTGTTGGTTTCCAAATACCACACAAGCCGAAAATTGATCATTCGTTCCATTGTTTTGCATACGCAGCTAGTTAATGATATAGGTCTATAGTTGCTTGGATCTGCGCTATCTTTGCCTGGTTTGGGAATTGGTATTACTGTTGCTTCTTTCCAAATTTTTGGTACATTACCAGTAATCCATAAATCATTGAAGATTTCCAGAAGAACTGTTAAGGATGGTTCTGGAAGGTGTTTCAAAAACTGGTAATGCATATCGTCAGGCCCAGCAGATGTATCATGAGCCTTATTCAAAGATTCCATAAGCTCCGACAATGAAAACGGTTGGTTATAACTCTCGGAGTTATTCGATGTGAATTTCAACCGTGTTTTTTCTTTATGAGCTTTCAATCTTCGGAAAGCTTCTGAATAATTAGACGATGAGGAATTTTTGGAGAAACAATCAGCAAGTACATTAGCTATTTCTTGTTTGGTATTGAAATTGTTATTATTTAGCTTCAGATGTCGGAATGAATTGTATTTTTCCTTTCCATTTATTTTGCGGATCGTGTCCCAAACTTTCTTTATTGAGGAACGAGAGTTTAAAGTTGAAACATATTTTTTCCATGATGCTCGTTTACTTTCTTTAATTATGCGGCGAGCTTTGGCCCGAACAATACGGTACTGAGTTAAGTTTTCGGGCGTTGGACGATTATTAAATTTTTTCAGTGCTTCTCGGCGTTGTCTAATGGCTTCTTTACATTCTTTAGTGAACCACGGTTTTTGGGTTCTTTTACAATTCGGCGAGGACTTGGGAATAGATTCTTCTGCAATCTCAATTAAGACGGATGTAAATTGTCGAATAGGATCAATATCGTTTAGGACGGTATTCCTGTTAAGTCTAGCTGTACAAAGTGTTTCAAACTTGGTCCAGTCAGCTTTCTTTAAATTCCACTGTGGAATCGTGTCATCAATTGTAACGTTGGTGTTCTTAAGAGAGATTGGAAAGTGATCACTGCTGTGAAGGTCATCAGCGACCTTCCAATTATAATCCAAAAGTAGTGAAGGAGAACAAATTGTCAAGTCGATACATGTGTATGTACCAGTTCCTGGGTGCAAGTACGTCGGAGATTTGGTATTAAATAGACACAAGTCGTGTCTAGTAATAAAATCTTCGACCCTTTTGCCCCTGTCGCTTATGTAATTTGATCCCCATAAAATATTATGGGCATTAAAATCACCGAGTAAAACAAATGGTGCAGGAAGTTGTTGAACAAGCGTGTCTAATTCGTTTGGTAATAAGTTGGTGTTTGGTGGTATATAAATAGAACAAAATGTAATCACTCGATGTAGAGTGACACTCACAGCAATGGCTTGCAAATTTGTGTTTAAAGGGATGACGCTATGTGGGGCTCTATTGTTCACAGCAATAGAAACCCCTCCCGAGGCCCTGTCAACGTTCTGTAAGTAGGTGTTAAACAGGGAGTAGTTTTTAAGTGTGATGTTGTCCTATCTTTTAAAAAGGTTTCCTGAAGGCATAGTATTGCAGGATCATATTCGTTTAAAAGCAGGAGAATATCATTGTAATTGGCTTTAAGTCCTCGACAATTCCATTGTATGATCGTGTTCTTCATTATAAGTTTAGATTGGAGATTTTGGAGCTAGGTTAGACTTTTCGCGGAGAGAATCTATATGGTTATTTCTACGGAGGAAGTACGGGGATGATTTTTTTGTTAGGTCTGGAGCTACTTTGAGAACATGGAGCAGTATCTTCTGCATCCATGCTCTCAATGTCCCCAAACCTGTTATAGAGTTTGATGGGGTCTTCTGACCCCTTTTGCTGCCTATTTCCTTGTGATCTGTTTTTGTTCTTTGGTGATTTCTGTTGTTGAGTATTATTGAATGTTGTTTGGGTAGATGCCGTGGTTCTTTGTGCTTGGTAATGGGGGGTGTTGGTGCTTGATGTTGACTCGGGTGCATCTGTCTGCGTTTGAGCGTCCTTCGTTGCCTTGGGATTGTTCTTCACTACAGTGGAGAAGGATGGGCCAGGAAGACATGTTTTTGCCTGTACAAGCTTTCTGGCCTCTGGATAGGGAATGTTGGATGTATATTTAACCCTCTGTATTTCCTTCTCCTGTTTCAAGGTATCACAATCCTTGGAATTGGCGTAGTGCTCCTTTCCACAGTTGACACAATACGGAGTGGCTCTACACTCAGATTCCTGGTGAGAGTGATCTCCGCATCGGCCACATATTTGGCTTCTTGAGCAGCGGTCTTCATGATGACCATATTTCTGACACTTATAACATCGAAGTGGATTTGGTGTGTACACATCAACCTTCACTTGCAGAAAGCCAACTTTGACCACTCTGGGTACTGTTGGCCTGTTGAAGGTGAGTATAATGGTGTTGGTGTCCTGCAGGTTGTTGTTACGTTTAATACGTATTCTACGGACTGCAGTGACACCTTCGTTTTTCATCCCTTCAATGATATCCGTGTCGCTGATTCCAGCCAAGTCACGACAGCGAATCACGCCTTTGGACGAGTTGAGTGTTGTGTGGGCGAACGAGGTCACTGGAATATCGAAAAATGTTGTCATTTTCTTGAGGTTTTCTGTTTGACCTCGTCGCTCACACTCGACAAGTAGGCAGCCCGATTTTAACTTTTTAACACCTTTTGGTGTTCCTATCAGTCCCATAATTGTTTTCTCGATCACAAACGGAGAGAGTACATTAAGCGGTTTTGTGGCATCTTTAGACTGTATAACCATGAAGCGTGGAAATGAATCCACACCACATGGTTCGTCATCTGAGTCAGATCCAGTTTTGGTACGCTTGAGTTGATTTTTTTTTGGAAATATCCATGTTGGTGTATTTAAAATTCAGCACTCGTGCTCCCCGCCCACCAAGGAGCCCAACAAGGGGACATTTTTCAAGTGTCAGGGATACACAGATGTTATACTCAGTAGGTAAATTCACCTCCTGATTCATCCCATAAGACATACTCAGTCGGTAAAATTACCTCCCAATTGACCCGTTGAGCCACCGCCTTCTAGGAAGTTTTCTAAGACTTGGAAAATGGAAAGTTAAAGGGATAGAATGTAGGGGCAACGGTGGTATCAAGAGAGATACAACGAGAAAGATAAAGAAAGTGAGCGAGAAATAAAGACCTCCTAGGGCTCGGCGTGACCAGCCGATTTGTCGGGACCGGGCCCATCCCGACCACCCGTCTGGAAGAAGTAGAGGCCAAAGTAGTGTATTGCATCGGAAAGCCTCTGCTCAACTACCAGGATCCTTTCCTCCTCCGACACGGGTCGCAACCCACGGCAAACAGGTTGCCTCTACTTAGTCGCCTCTTACGACACGTAGCGAGGCACGGCGGGCCAATTCTACAACCCCGGACCCGTAGGGGGATCGACCTTCCGGACCTATTTGCAAATTTCATCCGTGACAACGCACAAACCATCAGAAATAAACTTGACAACACAATTTCAGTTGACTCGTCGTCACCATACAGTTATACAGTTGCGATACAGAATTTCAGCGGCAACCGTTAGCAGCATTTGAACCTGTCTCTATGGATTTAGGACGTACAATCGTGATGAAGAGTGCACCAAAGTCATGTGAACTGGATCCGATTCCGACGACACTGCTGCTACAGTGCTTGGATCCAATACTGCCTTCACTAACTGATGTTATTAATACCTCTCTCTCAACTGGGGAATTCCCATCATTTTACAAAACTGCCATTGTAAAGCCTCTGCTGAAGAAACCAACACTCGACCATAATGATTTAAAGAACTACCGCCCAGTTTAAAATCTGCCATTCATATCAAAAATCTTAGAAAAAGTTGTTCTATCCCAACTTGTATCTCATCTGAATTCAAACAGTCTTTTTAGCAATGTACAGTCTGCATATCGCCCTTGCCACAGTACTGAAACTACTCTTCTGAAAGTAGTCAATGACCTTCTCTCTGCTTTGGATGGCGGAAAGATTACAATCCTCACTCTCCTTGACTTGTCTGCAGCATTTGACACTATAGACCATGATATATTACTTCACCGTCTCCAGCATGTATTTGGCATTCATCATACGGCCTTACTATGGTTCAAGTCCTACTTGGTCAACAGGACACAAATTGTGTCCGCAAATGGAAAACACTCCAGCCCAGTTAATCTATGCTGTGGTGTTCCACAGGGGTCTGTTCTTGGACCTGTTCTCTTCATTCTATACACTCAGCCACTCTCAAGTGTCATAGATCATCATCCAGTGTCTCACCAATTGTATGCTGACGACACCCAAATATACAAATCTAGCCATCCACCTGAAGTTGAAGCTACCATCCAAGGCGTAGAGAGGTTGGTTGGTTGGTTGGTTGAATTTTTTACGGCGCACCAGCACTATGAGGCTATTTAGCGCCATACAAAAGGTTATATCTTTTATTATTTAAAAATGGTAAAAGATTACGTATCGACCACCGATACGACACCAAACAGTTGAAGGTAAAACGATAAAATGGTAACGGTTATAAATAAAGTTTCCCGATCAACGCGGAGTGCAAATGATGTATGACAACGAAAACAGATGAAAGGTAATTAAAATCTAACGACGGTATATATAGCACATAAAACTGTTTAAGGTGATAGCATTAAAGCAATAACTTATCATAAATATTTACTTCCTTCAGGAAGTCTATAATATAAGAAACGCTAACTGTATCAAAGAGCTCCCTAATGTCATGCACATTGTAATAATGATTACGCGTAGGTTGGAGGTCGAAACACTCCAACATAAAGTGCTTAACAGTGAATGGTTCATTGCAAGATATGCACTCTGGAGGGTCTTCTCCTTTTAGTATGGAGGAGTGGGTTAAATAAGTATGGCCGATTCGAATTCTTGCAACGACTACCTCCTCCCTACGGACGGCTCTGTAGGAAGGAGTCCATTCTCCTAGGGTTGGCTTGATGGCATGAAGTTTGTTATTCATGGCATCATTCCATGATGCCTGCCATTTCTGACGTAAACATTCTTTGATACTACGTATAAAATCAGTATACGGTATATTAAAATCTGATGGTTCTAGTGATAGGGCCATTTTAGAAGCGCGGTCTGCTTTGTCATTACCTTTAATTCCAATATGGCTGGGTAACCAACAGTATACAATATTGTGTGAGGTACTCAGCTCAGTATGTTTAAGGAGAACATTAGCTAATAATGGATTCTCCAGTTTTCTATTATGTAGTGACTGAAGTACTGATAGTGAATCGGAGAAGATGATGCTACTTAAAATACGCTTGCTTTCAATATGTTGCAATGCAAGGTCTATTGCTCTGATTTCAGCTGAAAAAATGGATGTACCATTTGGCAAGCGAACTTTTGTTGTGTGTTTTCCACTAACGAAGGCTGCAGCAGCCTTTTCCTGATCTTTTGATCCATCAGTATATATTCTTGTATAATTTTCAAATTGGGTGATTAGTTCATGGTAAGAGTTGTGGAAGATGGAAGGGTTTGTCTCCGATTTTTTTCCATCGTGTAACGTGAAAAGTACTTTTGGTTGTTGAAGTAGCCAGGGAGGTGTTTCGGAGACGGTCGTTTTCACAATTTTTCAAAGTTCAATATTCGTACTGTCAAGGCATGGTAATATTCTAATGCCAATGCCAAAGGTTGGTGTGACGTTTGGTTTATTGTCATATAAGGTTTTATATATGGGTTCAAAAACAGCCGAAAAAGAAGGGTTCAGAGGGTTTGATCTTAATTTGACAGCATACTGTGCGGAAAGCATTTCTCTACGTTGTGGTAAAGGTGGTTCGTTCGCTTCAACGAGTAGGCTTTCACACGGGGAAGTCTTAAATGCTCCCAGAGCAAGTCTTATTCCCTGATGATGAATTGGGTCTAGAATCCTCAAATAGGACTTCCTAGCTGAACGATAGACAACGCAACCATAACCTAGTTTCGAGCGAATAAATGTTCTGTATAAACTGAGTAGGACTTTCCTATCAGCACCCCAGTCAGTGTGCACTATTACTTCAAGTAAATCTAGAGATTTCAAGCATTTAGCTTTCAAATTCTTCAGGTGTGGAATAAAAGTCAGTTTTCTGTCGAAGATAATACCTAAGAATTTTGCTTCCTCAACAACTGGAATAGGTGTTCCGTCCAACGTGAGTTTAGGTCCATCATGATGTCTTCGTAACTGACAGAAATGCATACATACAGTTTTTGATTTCGAGAATTTGAAACCGTTAGTATTGGCCCAATTTTGAATCTTCTTCATATTTTGCTGTAATTGTCTTTCAATTGTATGCATGTGCTTGGATCGGTAACATATTAAAAAGTCGTCAACATATAGGGAGCAATCCACACCTGGATTCAGACACTTGGTGATGCTATTAATTTTTATGTTGAAAAGCGTCACCGATAAAATACTGCCCTGGGGCACACTCATCTCTTGATCGTGCATATCAGAGAGGGTGGAGCCCACTCGTACCTTGAATTCCCTGCCTGAGAGGAAGTTTGATATGAACAAGGGCAGTCGGCCTTTTAGACCCAGATCGTGCAGGTCATTTAGTATTCCGTACTTCCATGTTGTGTCATAGGCCTTTTCCAAATCAAAGAAAATCGCTACTAAGTGTTCCTTCTTGATAAAAGCGTCGCGAATAAATGTTTCCAGTCTAACCAGATCATCATTCGTACTACGACCATAACGAAAGCCACTTTGGAAAGGAGATATTAAATTGTTGGTTTCCAAATACCATACAAGCTGAGAATTGACCATTCGTTCCATTGTTTTGCAAACGCAGCTAGTTAATGATATAGGTCTATAGTTGCTAGGATCTGCGCTATCTTTGCCTGGTTTGGGAATTGGTATTACTGTTGCTTCTTTCCAAATTTTTGGTACATTACCAGAAATCCATAAATCATGGAAGATTTCCAGAAGAACTGTTAAGGATGGTTCTGGAAGGTGTTTCAAAAACTGGTAATGTATATCGTCAGGCCCAGCAGATGTGTCATGGGCCTTATTCAAAGATTCCATAAGCTCCGACAATGAAAACGGTTGGTT
>JAECUM010010824.1:0-29879 GCA_016617855.1 Megalonaias nervosa | reverse complement strand
TTATTTTGGTTGCAAAATTGGAGATCAGGACAAGAGGTGGGCCCCACACATATGCTGCAACACTTGTGGAACTAATCTTTGCCAGTGGTTGAACAGGAAAAGGAAATCTATACCTTTTGCAGTACCAATGATCAGCAAATGTTACTTCTGCATGGTGCCTCCAGTTGTGAAAGGTGTGTCAAAGAAGAAAAAAAAAAGTGGACTGTGCATTATCCAAACATTCCATCAGCTATACGCCCAGAACCCCACAGAGAAGGACTGCTGATTCCTGATGTACCAGAATCATTCTCACTTGATTCAGACGAGGAAGAGGAAGAGGATGAAACTTGGGGTCCTGAACCATCAATGTCACATGACCCATATCTTCTCCCATCCTCCTCTGAACCACACATCATAACACAAGGTGAACTGAATGACCTTGTCAGGGATTCAGAACTATCCAAGAGTAAGACAGAGCTGTTGGGCTCCAGACTACAGCAGTGGAATCTCCTGGCAGGTGATATAAGGTTTTCCATGTTCCGTGACTGTCGAAAGGATCTTGTCCCGTTCTTCTTCATGGAAGGTGATCATGTAGCCTGCACCATAATCGATGGTGTGATGGCAGCCGTCAACATTGTTCATGATCCAGATGAGTGGAGAATGTTTATTGATTCAACTAAGATGAGTCTCAAATCTGTTTTGCTGCATAATGGTAATGTTTTGCAATCAAGTCCAGTTGTTCATGCAGTCCATATGAAGGAAACCTATGAAAACATGAAACAACTTTTGAGGTGCATAAACTATGACCAACATCAGTGGCAGCTTTGTGTCAATTTGAAGGTTCTTGCTCTCTTGCTGTGTCTGCAGACTGGATACACAACGTACTGTTGCTTTCTATGCAAATGGGATAGTCATGCGAGAGATTCCCACTACATCAAGAAAGATTGGTCACTCCGACAGTCATTGGAACCTGGGAGGAAAAAGTGTTCAGCATCCACCACTTTTTGAATCAAGGAAGATTTTGTTACCACCTTTCACATCAATCTGTGTCGGATGAAGAACTTTGTCAAGGCCGTGGACAAAACACAAGCAACTTTCAAGTACCTCCGTTAAAAATTTCCAATGTTTAATGAAGATAAGATAAAGGAAGGTGTCTTTGTTGGTCCTCAGATTCATGAAATTCTTCTAAAAGCTTGAATATCTAGGAAACTGTAGCCCCAGTCAGTTGTTTTAATTATTAGATTTGAATTCAGCACATCAAAATCCATAATAAATAGCACATTTTATCTCTGAAGCAGACAACCTATAAAATATTGTAGACCAGTGTTACAGATAGTGTAATCACCCACTACAACCACCCCTTCTGCAGTACCATACTGTATGAGATTGGGAGTCTGCTGATTTGACTAAGACTATAGAAAGTAAATGGAATGATATCCACTCATTCCTATTATCCCAACTAATTGTAATGGGATGTGTGGACCTATCGCCGCAGGGTCATCGGTCCTGTATGCCTCGCATATACAACTAGATCCAGTCCATACAGCTGGTGTGATGATATAGCTTGCCTTCTGCTATCACTTATTCACCAGATCGCACCAAATCGGAATACTAGAGGGTTTGTATCATCCAGGGCAAATGGACGATCCTGTCTCTGTATTCCTACCCACTCTAAATTATGGGTTATGGCAGAGAGTGTGCTGATGCCCTCTCTGAGGTTCAACCATTCCCTGATTCAGAGTATGCTGGTCATGTATGTTACGAGTGTATTACTGGATCCAGGCCACACAGTCAAATTGATGATGCAGCTTGTGTCCAGCCATCGCCTCCTCACCATGCCACAACAGATTGGAAGGCTAAAACTTCACATAATCCTAGGGAAAATGATGATCCTGCCATAAAACTACTAGCCACTCTGAATTATAGGACTTGACGCAGAGTACACCAATGCATTCTCTGATGCCCAACTAATCCCCAGTACAGAGTATGTTAGTCAATGACAATGCCCTCTCTATCCTCATTGACTCGAACGAGTTCACGGCTAAAACAGTGCCACTGACGCCTCCTAGCAGGCTCATACCTTTATCACATTAGGATGATGAAAGTTGAAGTCTGGACCATTAACAAACAGTAAATAATCTACTGCCTGTTAAGCCCCGGACTTGTATCTGAACAATCTGGCACAGATACCAAAAAGATCCTTTCTTTTATGGAAAATTAAAGCTCTGGTCCAACCACTGACTAGACCACTTGCTTCTTCCACATTCCACCATGATCTAAGGAATTTCTTAGAGGATTACCGTAGGCTAAGTTGTCACTCAATAGCGTCGAGGTTGGTCCAACTATTTTCCTTCCAAGACGTACTAGAAGTTGTGGTCAAGGTATTAAGACATACACCTTCCCCTGCAATCACACTGTCGGTGGAAATTTAACATTTCACCCGAACCATTGTTTAGGACTTTTCAAAGGTCTTGATTGACCATAGTTAAGACCTTCTCTATTTCAAGCCTCGTTTGATGGATTCATCCCTACAATGGCTTCTCACAATGTGCTGGATCATCAGCATCAATCCTTCACAACTACTACTGGTCCATCAAAAATTCACCTGGAATGTGGAAATATGAATCACCCTAAGGAACTGTTGGCACCAGTCCTACACGCATCCTCAAACTAGAACTCCTCATCAATCAGGTTCATTGCGCTCAGGAATTACACACCGCAGATCCCACGAGAAAGATCTTGAACCCACCTTCCTTCCCTACCATACGGGGGAAACAGCACTAGGGACCCAAACCCTTTCCTGCTATACATCCCTTTACCTAACATCTTGTAAGTGCTCAGCAACACCTCTCTTCAGAGTGCATGTCGAGCATTATGAATGATGCTTGGGTTCTTTCCATTGTGATCGAGGATTGCCGACTGCATTTCAGGAACAAGTTTCTAAAGGATCCCTGTATGTTTAAAGAAGTAAAATCTGGTAAAATGAAGGATGGAAGTGCCCATCCTTTCATAGACTTCGGTAGTCGAGAGGGTCATGAACGATGAGTAGCCCATTTCATATTACCAAATCTTCTTAGTTACGAAAAGGCGGAATGTTTCTCATAATAATAAATGTCTCAGCTTTTTACCTCTTTCCTCTAGAGGGACCTTTCAAGATGGAGCAACTTCCTCAATCTGGAGCGCTCTTCCTTTTCTCAGATTGGACAGTCTCCATCTATATGTAGGATGCCTTCCGACGCTTCCTTCAGACTGCAGATGCCTCCAGTTTGCTCCTTAGCCTAGAAATTTTTACATTCCGGGTTCTGTCGTTCAGAATCTCTGCACGCAGATTTGTCTCCCGTGTTATAGCAGGAATAGCGGCACATCTCCGATTACTGGGAACATAGCTTCTTCAGTATTGTCATGATTGGCAGATTCACAATACTCGGTTCCAGTCCCTTTACCAGGATCTTTTCCATTGTTGGTCTGTGATTACTGGATTGGGTCTTCTGCCAAACTTCATCAAGCTGGAACCTTGTCCAACTCAAGGGTCATTTACGTAGAGATGAACATCCAAACGAACGAGAACTTAGTCTGGTTTCCATAGGATAGGACCAAAGGAATTTGGGCAATTTTAGAGCCGCTGCAGGCAAAAACACTCTTCCATGCTTGTCCATACATATTCTTCTTGGGTACCTTGAATACCACTGCTGACTGATTACATACGCATCCTCGATAGTGCCTCCTTGCAAGTTGGAAACCAGAGATTTTCTATTAAACACAATCACTCATGGACCAATGTTTCATCATCACTTGCATAGTTGGATGAATCAGTACAGATTCCTCACTGGAATCCATATGCATGTGAAAGAGCCACACAGTTTTGTTTGCTGACACATCAGGTTATGGTTGGGATGCTCTTTTAGACCCAAGGCAAAATTGTTTGGACTCCTGCTGTATCATCCATCTGCCATCCCTCCACATCAGTAATCTAGAAAGACATTATCTCTAGTATTGCAGGGGTGCATCAAAAGAGAAAGGAGACGATGTGTCATGGTCTCTTCTGACAACTTGTCTGTTGTAGCTTATATCCAAAGTCAGTGAGACAAACATGCTCTTTCTCTTTCCGTGGAGGTCTGAAACCTCCTCTGCTTGGCTGCCTCAGAGAACATCACCATCTGTGTCTGCCACTTTCTGTGCAAGAAAAACATACTATTGGAAAACCTGTTCAGGAATAGTAGAGCCATCTTAATGGAATGGTGTCTTCTCCACCTCTTATGGACCTTTTACGATGAGGCTCAACAACAGGTTTCCCATGTATGTATTACCTGTCCCAAATCTGGAGGCATGGGCGGTAGATGTCTTCAGCTTCGGTGAGATCGACTATTCTCATACATTTTCCCATATGCTTTACCTCCGATCCATCTGCTACCTCAAGCCAGAACTTCCACTGCTCAGATTATTCTTAGTGCCGTCTGTGTCCCCAACGATCATTGTTCAGTGATATTACATAACTGTTTGTCGGTCTAACCAGGTCTCAGATCACACGAGGTATCTCTTGTCACACCACCAGGGATCCCTCATCCTCAACGGCCATTATAAGATTCTCCACTTTCACGCTTGCCTAATCTCAAGTGATCCCTCTGCCAGAACATTCATCATTCAAACCTGTAGACCTTGTGTACCCAAGGTTTATGAAACCAGGTGAAGAATCTTTAGTAATGGTTGAAGGAGGAAATATGCTGATCCTAGCTGCCCCTTGGTAATTTTATTACCAATTTCCTTTTGTCTTTGTTTGAAAACAAAAATGTTCAATATCCACTATCAAGGGCTATAGAGCTGGAAGTTTCAATGCACTTAAGTTCTCTCTGGCACAGCAAAAGGTTCTGACGCACATCTTGCCGATCTTAAGTATTTGAGCTACAGTGACCTGTTTCGTACTCTCTTATGCCCAAATGGAATTATTCTTTTCTTTTATAGTCTTTGACAAAAAAATATATTAACCTTTTAATGAGGCATAATTTCAGAACCTCACACTCAACTATTAATTTTTCCCGCTCTTGAGTCAGCGAGATTCTTAACGCGTCTGCAGACACATGCTGTCTCTGGCTTAGTGGGAACTAGGAATACATTTCTCTCCGTTAATAATTTGGATGTTTAAACAAAAATCAGTTGCCTTTTGTAGCTCCATCACCTATAAAGATTCCCAGTCTGAGTCAAATCTGTGCTGGAAATGATGAAAACTATTATACTCCGTTAGGCACTGCATTCCTATTGAAGCCAACTAGGTTTGAACCGTAGCTGCCTCATGTACCTATCTCCATCACTCTCCCCTGGGAGACGTCATGAAGACAGCTTGTATTGATTCCATACTACCCTCTCCTCCTACCTCCACTCGTTAGTTCAACAAGCACAGGAACATCAGAGACCCATATTAGCAACACATGTGTCCCAGAGTGACACCAACAATTTGTAAGGTAGATATCTCCCTTGAATGGTGAGTAATTCCATATTCATCTAATTTTGATCTGTTATACCTAGGTATCATCAGCCTACCCTCCTAAGCGACAAAAGTCATCTGCACAATAGCTTTGGGTAATGTATTGCTGTTATTAAAATGGGGGGGGGGGGGTAAAACTAATTGTAATTATGAAATACTTACCCACATCTATTGTCAAATACCCTCCCACCCCGCTCATATTTCATTGTTTATCAAAAAGCTGATGGTTCTGCACATTGCTTAAGCCAGGTTCATTGTTGGATTGCGTCATATGTACAATTTCCACTCTGTGTGAGGATGTATTCACATCAAACAGGCAGTGATTTTTTGACATGAAAAAGCATAAGTTGTACAATAGCTATGAGTAGGTTGTGCATAATTGAAATCAACTTTCGCCACCACCATCCCATTTAAAAACTACATTTAACTGACATTATTTAATCTTATATTAATTTTGTTAAATGGAAATATAAGATAGATCTATTCTTTTGATAGACATTTGCCCAGTAAAGCAGAAACTTATTGAAGGACTAATCTTGGGGTCTATATTCCGAGGAATCAGGCTATGATTTACCCATACTAAATATAGGTCAACTGTGAATGGTTCAAAGGCCTGTGTTAAATGGTAGATATGGTTTCATTATATCACTCAAACTGTACAATCTTTTAAAACTTGACTGCCATTATAAATCAGCTAGAAAAACAAGATTGTTTTGTGAAGGAGCAATTTCATTCCTGTCTCAGGACTGTAGAGAGCAGATAATCGATATTCCTGTTCATAGTATACATGTGTTTCAAATAGAAGGGTACCGATGTAGTTTATTACTGTTGTTCAAAAAGACAGTTGAGAAATGGATGAGAAGTTTAGTTAATTGTACTGAGAGCTGCATGTAGAAACTTTAAAATATGTTTATTTTATTAAGTTTATTTTATTATTACTTTAGTGTGAAATATAGAGACTTATTGGCAAAATATTTTTCATATTTGTTTTCATTCCTATATTTTCACATAAAACTTTCCATCATGTCATGCGATATTTTATTGAGTGCGCCTAGAAAATTGTACCTGCAACAACAAAAATGAGTACTTTATGAACCAGAAACAAATAAATAGAAACTGCCTTTCGTTACAGACGTGAAAATTAATATTTGATAAAGAAATGTGACCAGATTCTGTTCATGTCTCTCAAGTTATTTCCTCTTACTTGCTTGACAACGACGATAGTCGATAAACTGTAATGCATTAATTGGATCCGCATTGTTTTCAGATAAGGTCAAAAAGTTTACAAAATGACAAAAATGTAATTTACTGCAACATATTAGGTTAACCCAATCCTACCCGCTTTCTTACGTCACGTATATTTATATGATCACCTTATGAAAGCGAGGTGAATTTAATAAATGGGGTGGGGGTGAGCAAAGACTGAATTTAATCTTGTAAACTTCTATTCTGGAGCAACTGTGGTATATAATAAAACAGAAATTTGCTTTTCCCAAATTACTACTGACATATTTTATCTTGTACTGAAAATTTCAATTTTAACACGTGGCTTTGCCACGCATTAAAATATTATGTTTGTATTACATGGTGAAATGTATCTGGTATTGTCGTTCAAAATAATTTTTGTAATGTCAAAATATAAATATACCGGTATCAGTGTGTGTCCCTCTTTTGGTGGTGATTCTGTTTACTGATGATGTTTCCTACATTGTAAATGTAACTACCTTTTTCCAGAAGATCGATGGATATTTGTCTTTTAAAGTTATTTAATTTTGATATGTCACAGAATAAGGTGTCTTGAAACATACTCCATATATAATTCTCTTTTTTCCATTGTGAGGAACTGAAGTCCCAATACATTATAAATCGAGCTCATTCATTGTAATGAACACATTGTCTTTTGATGGAGTGGTGTATGTTAATGTATTGTGCACATTTTGAAATCAACAATTCATCCTGTCTTGGTTCAGTTGACTTTAAGATTTGATCTACTTTTCGCTTTACACTGACATTAGACTAGATCGATAAAGCAACCTCTCACCCATGATGACATTGATTAGTGATTTAGGCGCTGATATCACTTATTCGTTAAAACATGCAAAAATCTTCAGCAAGTTTTAGAGACACACATTGGTGCACATTTTATCAACTTACCGATATTTCACGTGGCTGTGGAGCTACCTTCGGCTCAATGGTTCTTTTTGTGGCATGTACATTATATTTCCGCAGCAAAAATCCTGTGTTTGGTGACCTGTAAATCCACGTGGAATAGAACAACCGTCTGTCCTGTGACCATTTTGAATTTTGCGCTAGATATGGCTGTTACCAGTTACCGGTATATGTCTAATGTGTACGCAGGTTTGTTCTGGAAAGATTTGCATGCAGCACAAATGTGCATTTTAATTAACAGGTTACATCAAACCCACATATCATCCATCATTATTAACAAATATTTGGGGGTATGATTTATCAGAATGACATTAGCCTTAATGTTGCAAGTTAACTTTCGCATAAATTAATTATTCGCATCCATCACACATTAATATTTTATCAAGGGTTTGTCTGTACCATGTATTTTGCCTGTATTTCAATTAAGATATTTATTTTGTTGGGTCATTTGACGCATAAAAATTATATTACTTTATTTTTCTTGCAGGTGTTTGAAGAGGAATGGGCCCGCAGAATAGGTATGATGGTTACATGTTTCTGAAAATGTGTTATGTTTAAAGCAAAACTTATAACTGTGTCTAATTGTCAGTTGTTTTTTCAAAGTCAAGAAAAGGATGATTCCATACATAGACGAATTTCATTTTAAAATATTTTAAAAATTTCTACCAAAGCCTTAGGAGGAAAAGGATAACCATTATATGCATGGGAAAAGATAAAACTAAAGAGATTAATACACAGAAGAATGATGATCTCATGAACCATAAAATGAATGTGAAGTAAGACCGTGTGTTGTTATTATTTACATTCCTAGTGTTGTTATTATTTACATTCCTAGTTGGATACTCGAATACACAAAATATGTAAAGAAATGCCCAAGAATTTTATACATGTCAAAGAAATTCAAACTAAATCTGCCCAAATCAGCAAGACATTTTTTGAACTAGATTATAATTTACAGGAGCAGCTATTATACATTCTATAACGTGCAAAGACTTTTTTTCTAAGGAGCACCAGACAATTATGGTGTTTCTTTGACGAATATCTTAACGAGACAAACCAGAAACTAGAAATACCTTAGAATGACAAGTTAAAAATGGGGTGGCTGCAATAGACTGTGTTTCCGGAAGATTTGGGAGCAACACTTATTTTTGTATGCTTATGTGTATATTTACCTTGTGCCCTGAAAAAATGTCTCGATCCAAATGACGTTATATTGCTCGTACTGCTGTGATTTGGCTTTATCTATTCTTGTATGTATGCATCAATCTATCTTTGTTTACTGCCCTAGGATTCTATTCTAGATCAGATGGAGTCATATGAAGATCTGCTAATGAAATCATATCCGGTCAAAAGAAAACAAAAAACATTAGTGTTTCATAGAGTTACTTATGATAACGTCGAATCATTTAATCCTTTTCTCAATCATGATTTCACATGACAGTGATAGGAAATAATGTGCTCAGGGATCGTTAAGGTCATTGGTGGGCTTTTATTCGTTTTACGGTTTCGTAATAACCTGGTATTATTAGTTACATGGTTTGTTACCAGCCTTCGTTAGAATGATATATGTCTGAGTGTGGCTAGTGCGACAAATCTATGTAATCTTTCCATGGTGTCATTCTATACTGGGTTGCTGACAAATTTACACATATGATTACAATTTCTTTGCCATTACCGATAAACAGAAAATTAAGCCTAACAAAATAATGTCATTTATGACCTCAAGTCAGACTTTTACCAGGGTTGGTTTCACACAAATGTTAAAACCGTTTCATCAAGTTGGACTGTTACATTATTTTGGTTATAATGCTTGTAATAATAATTCTGATCTTGAGGAAAAGATCGAAAAATTCCTCAAATTTGAGAAAACGATATACATTTCACCATCGAGAAAGGCAAGAGCTTTTTAGGAAAGACATTCTTGATTTTATGACAGCATTCTAATCCATCCTGCACACTGAATGTTTTATAACACAATCAATTTTATGAACGATGCAATAAGTAAGATATTTAGAAAAATCTCAATTTTAGGAAGAAATTTTTAAATTTTTAGTGAAAAGGAAGCCATGTATTCTCCTACTGTCCAGGAGTGGTATGATATGATAATTGCAATTCTGGATTTTGTCATTGCTCAATGTCACACCCTTCGGCCACCTATGACTGTGTCCTCATAGCACATTGACTCATTATCAAACACAGTAAATAATCGAATCTAAAGCTGACAATTTCTACCTGCATTGCTGCAACAGTGCTGGATTCCTCTAAATTCATTATGTGCGAGATTTATTATTAGAAGATCAAAGCACGGGATGGTAACAAGATCAATATGCTATACATGGACACTGATTCACTTCTTGTGCATGTAACCACCAATGATGTGTATGCGAACAGGGGTGAGGAATCATTGGTAAACGAGTCTGAAAACAGTAATAGTATCCAAAAAATCAGTTTAGTAACGAACCTAAAAATGTTATGTTCAAAGATGCATGCTCAGGTAAACCTATCAAAGGGTATGTGAGACAAAATGTATTCAATCATTGGTGGATCAAGAAAGTGAAAGTAGTTTAACGTGTGTTTGTGTGAAAGAATCATTTATGTGAAAATGTCTTATCGAGCAATGTAAATTTGCACACACGTCAAATCTAATCTGGACAAAGATACATCATGAGTTTGGAAACATATCACCATGCTTGGTTGGGTTTAGGATTTATCTACACAGAAAAGTCAATGATGTTGAATTTTCTCCTTCGTGATGCCATTGAACATTATTTGTTGTATAACACAATCCTGCCTTTATAATGTGTGCGTTGCTACGTGAAACTAGTACTGCAAATCCAACATGGATTCAAACATGCAATGATAGAACTACAATCACTGGAATTTGTGTTTGATGTTTAGCGAAGAAGTTCCCATTCGAAAGATATAGTAAACTCAAACACGTGCTTAGGAAAGATTGGCATTGAGGTCGCTACTGCGTTACCTAAGTTACTAGGGATACCATGGAGTACATATGCTGATGAAAAGCATATCGCACTTCCTCCAGAACCTAGATATATTTATTGTGGACCTGGAACACGGATGGACCATACCACTTGATTCTAACAACTGTTCAAAGGCTAGAGAAGTGGCAATATATTGTGAAGATACTGCAGTGTTACTGGCATGATCTAGCTTATAAAGCATCATACGATTTCTGTTCTTGTCAAAGTGCCGAGCAATGACGATCAATCGTACACTCGGGGAAACAATTGAGGAGTTATACAGGTTAATGATGCCCTTGGTGGGACACTTGGTGGTAAAAGACAGTATAATAAACATGAAAACTTAGTTTCATGACCCAAAGGTACTACAGTCCCTGTGGTTATTGTAAAGGTGAAGCTGCTGTTTAAATTGTTAGCCAGCACTGGACAGGTTATCCATATAGCTGTTTGAGCATGGTTGGCCAAACAAGTGCTTTGGCAAGGCTGATTTTTTGCTTCTTCCAGATGAGAGCGTAATGGGAGGCAAATACAATTACGAATTAGCTATTGTAAATGGTGCCATTAGATTGAAAGAAGAGGAGCTCCTTACATCGAAAGATTCAGTAAGTGTTGGTAATGCGCTTGAAAATATTTATGCACGTTCACTGCAAACATGGGAATGGATCTTGCAAGTGGATCCGGGCAAAGAATTTCTCCCAGCCGTTTCTGCTTTGTTAAAAAAAAATAAGGTGTGGGTTCTGGTTGGACATGTTAACATACATTTCAAACAGGCTCTTGTAAAATGATTTAACCGTCCATTTGCAGAATGATTATTCGAATATTAGTACATGCAGTTCATGAAGTCTCAAATTGCTCGATCTTGTGAGTGGGGTGCACGACTTCAATCAATCGCACAAGCATTAAATAATAAAGCCACATGCACAATAATGTTGAAAGTTGCAAAAGTGATTCAGCAGAAGGCTGTCACGATTATATGCAAAATGATGTCACATCCGCTGTCCTTAGGCTCAATCGGTAACACTTTCGTTTTTTATCTTTATGCACCAGTGAGGTTTGGAGGCAGACAACATCTAGCTACTGCACCGGTATGGTCACAAACCACCCAGTCAATATTTAGGACAATTCCTCAATTTGTTAATGAAGAAGGTTATCATTGGACCTTTGAAAATGGTATAAATGTCACTATTACAATACCCTTAGATCGAAAATATTACTTCTTGTAACGACCACTGTATAGCAAAAAAGTATCGTCCAAATGGGTATACAGAAGTGTGTAACCAAGCCACTGGTCGGATGTTTGATTTTTATAATGAAATGATTAAGACAGTTGCAGATGGAGACATTAATGAAGAACACAAAATTTTGCAAGCGTTTATGCAAGAAGTAGATATGGAAAGACTCCGAAAACGAACTCGAGCACGTCCATGCAAATCAGAACCATCATACGAACCTGAACCTGGACACTTGTATGAACCTCAACCATAATACAAATTTTCCACATCTCCAACTATTAAGAAAGCATTTGGATTTCCACCTGTTGAAAAGGGAATATATGCACCCGCATATTTACCTGAACCCCCACTAGCAAAACTTACTTGAGGCAAACCAATTACATGCACACTGGAATAACAACACATCCCTAAATTTTCAAGAATAAATTGAAAAAAGACACTTAGCACCTGCAGCCCGAAAGAAAAGAAACACCCACACAGGATGAAAAGAGAAAGACATGTATATGTGCAGAAACAACAGGAAGTGGTTAAATGGGTTAGAGAACAAGAGGAAGTGTAGCAAAGACATGGCATCATGACATCTTATTCCAGAAAGACAGAAATGAAATCGGAGCAACACTCGACAACGTTGACATTGCCACAATGGTTATGACACATCGATGATTATGTGAGTTCCGATGGACCATATATGATGTTTATGAAGGATTTGAATGATCATGCAAATTATACAATGTATACTATTGCATGACCTAAACTAAACACCAACGATGCAGGCGGACAAGATATCATTGTTGATGGGTACCCACATGTTAACTTTGGATTTTTAGAGCGTCGACAACAACTTCATCGAGGTATATTGAGATTTCGCATGAGATGCTTCTCATTCATTTATTTGGGTTTTACAGAGACATTCACAAGGTTAATTTCGGAGCCAAATATACGTAAATGTTACGAAGAAAGTACTCCACCAGCGATACAGTTTGGCATCCCTACGACGTTGCTGATCGCCAAGTTGTGTTGTCATCATTAATATTGTGGATGTCTGCGCTAATCACTTCGCTGTCTATAGAAAATATTTTTTTTCTCGTTTACAGTCACAGGTGTTTGCATATGCATTGCTGTGATCCTGTCCAATGCTTTTCCAATGCTTTCTACCTCAAATTAATAAAACCATTTGCACTATAGCTTTCCCGATTTACCTCATTTCAATTAAAAATGGACTGTCACATGCTAACTATGATTCACAGCCTGATTTATCAATAAAGATCTCATGTTTTCCTTTGATAGGGTTGAGATTCTTCTCATCTAGAAATATTTAGAGTATTATTCACAGTAAAGTATCTCGTCATTTTTATAGACGAAAGGTTGTATCAAAGGACAATTTATGACCAGTACTTTTGTCACAAAAGGTTCCAAATAGTTTAATTGCAGGATATTTATTAATATGTAGAAGTATGAAAGTAAACTAAACAGTTTCATGTATCATGCTTCATTAGTCAACTAAACATCAAGCTTTGACATTACCATGTCGGATTCATCTCAATGAAAGTTCTAAATATCTATCTAACTAAATAGCTCATTTTATGCAGATGAACCTATGATGTACTTTACTTGTCTGCCTTTATATCATGAGATATAGTCAGACTCGCGTTCGTGTATATAACTGCAGATAATTTGTACACAGCGAAACAGGAGTTGGCTTAGAAAGATGAACAGGTTGACAATGAACGAGATATAGGGAGAGAGATATCAAGAAATAACAAGCAACAAGTTATTAGTAATATGGGTTGTTCGATAAATAGTAATATTACAGCATATATAAATGTGTCCAAATATGTATGACAGAAAGGAAAATATCACAAAATGGAAAATCTAAAAGTATGTGATGCGGATAGGTATGTGTAGATAAGTATATAGAATGGTAGGTAGCTATAAAGCTGACATAATGGTAACTATTATGGCAGATAGGTTGAGAGTCAGAAGAACCTCTTTATTTTAGTACCAAAGATGACATAATTTAACAACTACAAATAATGCAGTGCATTGTGCACATCAAAATTGAACTGTGTCGAAATATAAGTTTCATACCGTTTTTCAATAATATTGTTCATAACTGCATGCTCAGTTTAGGCAGGCACGATTGACACAAATCAATTTAAGCTCCATTTATCCATATGATCTATTTTTCTATTCACATTGGCCTTTTCTGGTTTTACATTGAATTTTATTTTCAAAACGAAATTTGAACCTGGTCCTCACAGCATGTTTCATACCTTTGCATAATCATTCGTGGTCGAATTGGGTGTCAAAACTATTACGGGCTAAAACAGCTTTTAGAACTGTTTCATCCCAATGATGGACACTTATCAATATTACTGTCAAATGCCAAAACATAAAGAATAGCCATATGAAACAAACAAACTTAAATCCAAAGATATTCCAGCACACTTCATTTAGATATAAAGCCTGAGCCAGAATTGAAATCGACACTAATTAGGACCAGTGCTGCTATCTGTCTGGAAAGAATATATCAGGGATGATTCCAACGATGCAATTACTTCTATTCTTGCTGCAATTTATTTTCATATATCCCTTTATAACAGATGAAAAATGTAAATTGTAAAACAAACTTACCAGTAATTATATAATTTTTGTTCTTGTTTTATCATAAAAAATGTTTTAATGACAAGTCGTTAATATGACACACATTTTTCTGTTTATTCATCTAACATACTTTAATTACTACTGCATAATAATAATAATAATAATAATAATGATAATAATAATAATAATAATAATAATACTAACAAAAAGAAGAAGAAAAGGAAGAATTCGGTTTATTACTTACAGGTGTTATTGGAATTGTTAGATATGTTTAATTTATAATGTGTGCTTGACTTTTGTAAATGTTTGAGGGTTGTAGATTTAGTTTCTGCATACCTGACTTTGTCCATGATTTCAAGCTGTAAATATAATGTTTAATAATATCTGAGTTCAAGGATTAACCTTGTTAAATTGGTTCTTCCATTGGAATGGTTATATTTCCAAAATATTCTCTTGCGTCGTAGGTCCAGTGGCAATGTGTATAAATTGTAAGTTAGGTAAGCAAGTGATTCATTCATGTTTTAGATCAGGCACTGGGAATCTGTTGAGTTTACAGACGTGTTGCTGAAATTAGAAATAATTTGTGATGAAATATTTATTTAAATCATTCACTGGAATTACTAATGTGCTCATTGACTTTGAATTTACTTTGCATTATTTTTTTTTGAAATTGATTCAGAAACATTCTGGATTGCATCATTGGCATAACATGACATTAAATTTAGTTAGAACATCAGGACATCAGAGATTATGGGAATTCATTCAAAACACTCTGTACTATTGGACAGTGTGATAGGACATTTTGGATTTTTTGGAATTTCATGCATAATGCTTTAAGCATCTTTAGAATTTTCACTATGTGTTTTAAGGAAATAAATAATTTGTTGAATTTTAATCAAACTGGTTAGTTTCACTTCCTCGGTTACATATCTTGAGACCTATAATATTAACAGAATGAATGTGCCCTATGATCATAAGGTCCCATTAGTAAGTTCCACATGAAATTAAAATCTGTTTTAAAGGATACCAACCTTTGCAGCCTATTTCCAAGCAGATCCAAGTCAACGAACAACAATACTGAATATGTTTTGAAAGTATATTCCATTTGCAATAAAAGAAAGCATGAAAAAGAATATCGTAAGAACACGATTTGGTTCACTAGAAGTAACGTAGTCAAAACGACATTTAGAATTTCATGCTATATCAAGCATACACTGAAAGAGTAATCTCAGTTCATATGTTGAACTTAAGCAATTCAAGGTACAAAATTTTGTACCGTCCACTGCCAATATCTACTATATACTATCTATACAGCTAATCAACATAAGTGTCCGATTATGGAAGGAAGACGTATCTTTCGTTATTAAAATGGAGATTTGTCTACCCTTGTCCGTTTTCAAAAATACACATATTTTGCAGAATCCCAGTACTCAGTGTCCATGCTAGGGAGTGAATCAGGAGAAATAGTCACCAAAGAGTTTGCCATTTTACAAAAATGTTACCCAAAAGGCAAAGTTCACTTTATTTTGCATTGATTTCATTACATTACCGACACCCATTTTGTCTGAGAACAATGTATTAATAAACAAAGTAAAATGTCGACATTGCTGTAAGATTTCCCTTCAAAGAGGAGGGCGGAAAAATAGAACGAGAAGTGTTTTGATCTCTAATAAATTTTGGTGCTAATGTTATGATCATAGATACGATTGATTGTATTGCTCTCTACTGAATTTCCAATGACTGTTCACACACAGGCGCCTTAAAACATATGAAAAGCGAATTTATGTTGCCTTCTATGAGGAACAACACGAGTTAATGGAATAGCCATATCGATTACTAATAAAAGTAATCATTATATCCAATAATTCTTCATATAAACATGAAACAGGAATCTCTACAATGGAAGACAGCGCTCATTTTAGACTATGAGATATTTTACAAGTTTTATGTTATACAACAGTTGTGATGGAATATGAAACATTTTTAATACTCTTGTAAACTGGAATATTGTTGCATAATAAATGTAATACTCTTACATGAAAATACGCAGAAAGGTTAGTCTAAAGCAACTGTTGTGAACGTTCTGCACAAACGTCTTTGAGCATTATCCAACTTCGTTTGTTCTGAAAGGAGGGGTAATTTCATCCAGATATTAGGATCAATCTTGGAGTCTGACTAATTATAATTAAATATATTAAAAAGCTTTTGTTTGATTAAGATCCTTCTGGAAAGGAGAAAGGTAAAACTGCGGTTTCAGTTTAGTACTACGTTTAACATATATGAACTAAATGAAGCACAGGTTCTGCAAAGCAAGATTTCGTAACTGCTGATTGGTATATTTCAAAGTGAAAATTGGGGTCCGCCTATGAAATATTTCCCTGCCAGGACGTCATATATATATATATATATATATATATATATATATATATATATATATAGTATGCAGTATTTGAGAGTATGCACCTATACCTATACTGAACCCACTTATCGCCTGCCTTAATTAAATAAATTCAAACAAATGATATAAAGTGCTATTTATGACACAAATTCGATATATTTTGTAAGAGGAACATTTGTGTATCATACCTCTATAGTTTCTGGATTTTGTATTGAGATGTATCTGAGTTCCATGTAATAAGCAGATGGAGTACTCTTTTGAGAGATAACAGAAACAATAATATTCTCCTGATTCACCTCTGAGTCCATCAACCATCAACGGATACGGTATTTTCAATCTAGTCTTCAACAAAAATATCTAATATCACTTATCTACACTATTTAAGTAAAAGATGGAGAAAGAGAATGCGAGAGACAGAATGAATGCATATATAAGAGATAGAAAAATTCTTACACGCTTTTGCTTCAGATTTATATTTACTTTTGAATGTGAGAAAGAGCACCATTTCACCATCACTATCCCTACTACCATAATCTGTAGGAAGAATAACTCAACCTCTGTTACCCAAGGTAGTGCAACAAGCATGTCTTTGCTCGTGCCTTCAAAAGGAAATAACTCAGTGAAATGTTTATTATCGACACTTACTGACAAATATTCAAGACACCCAAAGAGTTAAGACCAAGAAATAAATGATACCTTGTCAAATACTATTTAAATTGTAGAACCAGTGACTACACGATGTTTACATACCATTATATTGCATTGCATGTTGATTTAAACACCAACGCATTATCCAAAAGATGATTTCAAAATGTTCTATATTACGGGCTAACTTCTATGCAAGATAAAGCATTCGTTTAAGAGCATTCTTCCATAATTGGCCTCTGTTTACACCTTGGCCATTATTTTAGAGAATGCCTCTCATCTATGCTTTATGTAATAATTAACAATAATACTTCAAATTGATTATGTTTGGGCTACAGGTTTTATGCATTATTAATTATAGGATCAAGTTGATTCAAATCAGACTTAAGTAAGACTGCAGGTCTCTTACGAATAGGCTCCCTTGGATTGTTGACCTTGCATACATCACATTAGGGATTAAATTCATTTAGTATTTTTTGAATCCTAGCTTGGAGCTGGAAGACCAATTAAACAGTTCTTTTTAAAAGTTACTTCTGTCCTGTGGTTTATATGTTTAACTGTAAAAGTGTATTTACAATTTTACCGCGAAATTGTCCTTCATAGAAACTTATTTAACCAGTCATGATTGCTTTGCTTATGCCCATATCTTGTAGGGTCTTATTAGAGCCATCCCAAGATAATTTTGAAAACCAAATGACAGAATGTTCTTATAATAGAAATATTTTAGTCTACATATTTTGAAAAATAATCTTAATTGGATTTCTTGAATGAGATTGTTTACTATCTTTTATCTGCAGAAAAGTAATGAAAGAAACAGACAAACAGTCGTGTTCTATTAAATTGTCTACTCATTATTACCTCAGTTTGAATTGTAACTACCTTTATGAAGCCGTTGCACATTTGTTTTAATCCTTGTTATCATCTCTTTATTCAGTATTCAAGGAAGGACACATAACAGTTGTGAGTCAAGAGGGAGTAGTGGAAGAAATTTTGGTATGTTTATTTTTTCTTCATTTATTTGGTGTTTATTTTGTATGACCTTAATACGTAGCTAGGCCTTTCTTTATATGCCTTATAGATTCACATTTTGGAAGATCTTTGTGTTTGCAATTTACAATTGCATAAGAAAGTTCTTAACCCAACAATTTTAAATGATTTAAATTTCAAGATTGAAGCTATTGTTTGAAAACATTAAATTTGGACACACATATTACATCAAGCTATTTTCTAATATTACTGGAATTATATAAAATGTAATTGAATTCTTGAGAGATACAATATGTGGAAGATCATTGTGTTTGCAATTTATAATTGCATAAGAAATTTCTTCAAACAACATTTTTAATGATTTAAATTTCCAGATTGTTTGAAAACATTACACTTTCTAATCAAACTTTGGACTCAAATGTTACATCAAGCTATATTTTAATATAATTATATAAAAATATATAATTTAATTTAAAATGAATCGTGTTGGTTACATAATGTCAAGTCTGCAATATAACAGGACAATGGCATAGGCACTGATGAAATGATTTTTAAATTTTACCTGGTTTAGACCTTTACAGTTTAGAGAAAATGGAAAAAGAGATACTGTTCAAGAACAGATAATCATATAAACAAAATATTTCGCTTTGAATAGTGGAATTGTACTTTTTATGCATTGTCATGCTTCCTTTTCCATACCATCAGCCAGAAAGCGAATCCTAGTGTTAGTGTTCTTCTATTCCTTAAATTTTCCAAATCTGATGGATACAATAGACTAGATATCATTCTTTTCCTCATTCTTACCAGACATATATCATGATATCTAAATTCAGGATATTTAACAATCAGTTTATTTTTTTAAAGGTAACACATCATTATAGTATTTTCTTACTCTCATTAGGACTAATTTTATTTGTTTTGCATCATTTTTGTCGAGTTCGGTGGAATTACTTATGGAGCCACATTGTTCAGTTTTGCCATAATATAAATCTCGTATGCACTAATTACTTTTACAACTTCTTCTATGTTATGCATGCATCAGATGAAAAGAGGAAAGGGGACCCAGACATGTGCAATACTATCAGAAGAGCCGCAGGAGAACGCAAAAATACCTGATGTGAGTTTTTTATGTTCACGTATTCTAATGTTTGCTGCAGAGTGCAGAAGCGCTTACATGACCTCTCTTCTGAACACATTTTCTCGGGCATACATTTAGGTACTACATTTTGTGCAAATTACAGATGGAATTATTTGAGTAGCTCTTAAAATAAACCACGATTCATATTCTTTCAAAATTCCATCTGCCAAATTAAAATTTGTATGCATTTTTACCACTTAAATATAATAATCAGAACTCCAGATATCGTTATGCTTTAAAACAATCTTTCATTCGACATATCATGTGAATCATCGCACATTTTCTTGGTACTGTATTCAAAACAATAAATGGGAACGAATGAATGATGGCAAAAAGATGATGTATAATATGTATATGAGAGCAGAATGATTGCAAAATGTAATTTAATTGATAACAAGTGTATATTCAATGAATTAGTAGCACGATTAATATCATAATTCTATTCCTTTTTAAATACCATAATTTAGTCAAACGCCCTGGTGTTCATCTCAGCATTAGAAGATATTACTGCTATTCTGGAGGAGATAAGCCCATCACTGAAGGTGGAATTCAGAACCAAGTATCCATATGCTCTGCCTGAGGAGGAAGTGGCCATTTTAGATGGATACAACAATCCATTCAAGAAAATCTATTGTAGTAATTACAGATCGACAGCTGAGGTAATATTTTTGCTTCTTTTATTGTCATTTATGTAATGTCCATAACTGGTATCAGTATTGTGTGTGCTTATCTATCAGGTTGTATGAATGGTTTGAGGATTTCACTAAAGCTATTTGTTATTATATATATATATATATATATATATATATATATATATATATATATATATATATATATATATATGGAGAGAGAGAGAGAGAGAGAGAGAGAGATGCATTTCATTGATCGATAATATACGTGGGAGAAAGCTTTCTTCAAACTTGAGGACAAATATAGTAAGTTAGTTATTGAGCAGCCTAGTTTACGGTTCATTTAACTTTGTTTATATCATGACATGTTTCTCTTGAAATACAGGAATGACCTTTGACGTATTGTGCAGTTAAACGCGGAGTTCAGAGTTTCATTTCTGAGAATGAACTATTTAAAGAAAACTGTGACAGAAAAAAAGAACAGAAGTTCACGACGCTAAATGCTGGGCCAGTAGATCTAGATTCAAAATGATGTTCATTGTTATGTGATGATACAATTTTAAACAAGCTGAACAATAGATTGATTGACTGATTGTATTTTTACCGCGCACCAGCACTGTTAGGCTATTTAGCACCACACAAAAGTTTATATGTAGGATCATTCAAAAGTGGTATAACGTTTCGTATCAACCAGCGATATAAAACCAAACAGTTGAAAGTAAAACGAAAGGATGGTAACGGTAATGTATAAAGCTTCCCGATCAACGGGGAATGTAAATGGTGTATGTTAATAAAGACAGATGAAAAGTTATTGAAAATAAGGGTCGGTATATACATTACATAAAAATGCTCAAGGTGATGGCATAAAAGTTATAGCTTAGAATAAATGTTTACTTTTGCGAGAATTCTATAAAACAAGTGATGTACATTGTATCAGAAAAGTTCCTTCATGTCATGCACATTGTAATACTGATCGCGCGTAAGTTGGAGATTGAAACACTCTATCATAAAGTGCTTAACAGTGAATGGTTCATTGCAAGAAACGCACTCTGGTGGGTCTTCGCCTTTTAGTATGTGGGAGTGGGTTATATAAGTATGACCAATTCTAATTCTTGCAATGACTACCTCCTCCCAATGGATGGTTCTGTAGGAAGGAGTCCATTCTCCTAAGGTTGGCTTAAGGTCATGAAGTTTATTATTCACTGCATCATTCATTGATGACTGCCACTTCTCTCCGATACTAGGTTTAAAATCAGTATACGGTATTTTAAAATCAGATGGTTCAAGGGATATGGCCATTTTAGCAGCGCGATCTGCTTTTTCATTACTTTTAATACCAATATGGCTAGGTAACCAACAGTATACTATATTGTGGGAGGTACTCAGCTCAGTATTTTTGACGAGAATATTGGTTAATAATGGATTCTTCAGTTTTCTATTGTGTAATGACTGAAGTACTGATAGTGAGTCGAAGAAGGTGATTCTGTTCAAAATACATTTGTTTTCCATGTATTGCAGAGCTTGGTCTATTGCTCTGATTTCGGCGGAAAAAATTGATGTACCATTTGGTACGCGAAATTGTGTGTTTTCCACTAACGAAGGCTGCAGCAGCCTTTTCCTCATCCTTTGATCTGTCCATATAAATTATTGTGTAGTTTTCAAATCGGATGAGGAGTTCGTCATAAGAGTTGTGGAACATGGAAGGGTTTGTCTCCGATTTTTTTCCATCGTGTAACTTAAAAGTACTTTTGGTTGTTTGAGTAGCCAGGGAGGTGTTTCGGAGATGGATTTTTTCTGAATTTTGGAAAGATCAATTTTGGTACTGTCAAGGCTGGATGATATTCTAATGCCCAAGGAAGGTATGGCGTTTGGTTTATTTTCGTATAAGGTATTGTATTTAGGTTGAAAAGCAGTCGAAAAAGCAGGGTTCAGAGGGTTTCATCTAAATTGGAGAGTGTACTGCGCAGAAGCATTTCTTGACAATGTGATAAAGGTGGTTCGCTCGCTTCAGCGAGAAGGTTGAACAATATATACACTTGTGTTATCATCAATGTTTCTGGGTCATCTTTGGTCTCCTTCAAGCGGTATATATTGTTCTTTGAAAATTCTCCTTGTATTATTACTGTATTATTAGATTATCTTGAGATAAAATAATCTTTGTTTCTGATTTATTTTCTCTTTACTCTGTGAGTTTTGTCTTTTATAATTTAGGTTTTTTTTCA
This sequence comes from Megalonaias nervosa, assembly GCA_016617855.1. Lineage (NCBI taxonomy): Eukaryota > Metazoa > Mollusca > Bivalvia > Unionida > Unionidae > Megalonaias > Megalonaias nervosa. The sequence goes on along the minus strand of JAECUM010010824.1, from coordinate 7,416 downwards.
AAAGCAACAATGTGTTTTTCACTTAGATGAGTTGCCGAATTCATATATTTTCACATTATTTATTTTTCCTCTAAGTACGAAATAGTCGTTACGTCTAAGTAACGTGGAACAGTGTCGAAATGGTAACCATATATTTCACTTTATTGCTCGTTTGCATGATTACGCTCATTACAGAGCATGAGGATTTCTGGACTTATACATAGGATTATATTGGTCCTTTTGGGGAATATATAAAACAATGATGCTCTATTCAGTTTGAATTAATATCTGTGCCTCCTGGTCATGATGATACAACACATGTATAGTAACATAATTTGTTTCCCAACAATTAACATTCCACTTCTGTCAAACGGCCAACGGAAATGTATCTTCCTTGCAATAATTAAAAGGATATGAGAAGTAAGTAACGTGAACCTCATTGGTGAATTAATGTTAGATTTTAGAAAGCATTTGCCTTGATCAGTCACAGTATTCAATTAAATAAATTAGAAATTTATGGATGTTGAAATTTAACATTAAATTTCTTTATGTCATGATACATCTTGTTTTAAGTTATCCACTTCATATTACTGCAAGAGTTCCCGAAATGTTTATTAGGTCTAGTCGTCTTTATAATGTTTATCAATGACCGATTGATACGCAAAAATATGTTAATGACCCAACTGCCAAAAAAATATGCAAGTTGGTGAAATTGGGAATAAATGAAATTCCGACATGCAGAGCATTTCAAATCGGTATACCAACAATGCTAGACGCATACCTGATCAAAGAATCAAAACGAACAAGGTTTTACAAATAAATACTGCTCTAAAGAATGTCGAATACAAAAGGATCATGTTTGTATGTTATAGACATTATAAGCTTAAATGTGTCACTCATAAAACGCTATTAGGAATCAGAGCTGAGGGCACTCGGACTTGAAATAAATAAAACAACTCTGTAGCCAATCGTCTTCAAGATATTTGATTTGAATTAAGCGATTTTAAACATAAAATCAGGAATTTGATTTATTGATTGTTTGATATTATCGTCGTCTGTATTGTTTCACTATTTGTTGGTTTTGTTCATATTATCTTCTGAAACGCATTGAATGCTAGGAAAAGATTGTAGCTCCAACTTCTATGGATGAAACACACTCAATGACATCCGAAATTTTAATTGCAAATCCGAATGGTTGCTTTGAAAGATAAAGGAAAATGCAGTGAATCAGTCCTCCTGTTAAAAGTTCAAATAAGCTAGAACCATATTATCTGAATACCGATAATTCAGTCTGCAAAGTTTACAGTCGAATCGGGCTTACATAGACCCGTTTAAAATATATAGCTTAAACACAAAAGTCAACTGAAAATATATAATCTTCTTCTGTTTCTTCTTCTTATTATTATTATTATTATTTGTAGGTTTTTAAAGTAATGATTTTGCCACTTATAGCTTGTATATATGTAACTGTATCATTTTCTGGATTAACATCAACAAATACATCAAATAAAGAGTACAAAGAACGAAAACTATGAGGACAGCAAAAAAAACGGTCTCTTCAATAATTATAACACTACTAGCAACTGTATGAACACAAACCAAACACTTATAAAGATGCATAACTTACACTCAGAACCAAAATGAGGTGACATAGCCATCAACACTACAGTACTAATCAATTATTAAAGTACATGTTTATGGTCTCATCCTTAAAATATTGTCCATAATGTTCCACCATGAATTACTTTCTCACGACCCTGACATGAACACAGTGGCTTAAGAGGGGCAAAAATCAACATTGGTCCTTGTCGGTTTCGATAATGTTATCATTCCACATGTGAATCAGACACGTGACCAGCTATCCCTTGTTCAAGGCAGTTAGCCAAGCAATGTCGACATTTGTTGGTTCGGATCCCATCATAGTGTAAGAATGCTAACTAAATTGAAACAGAAAACAAACAACAAAAACAATGGAACTACTCCTTTGATTGAGTTCACGTCATGTACAAACCAACTTTAATCTCTAGACTTCACATAAAAGAAATAACAAAATAAACCAAAAAACATCTTCAGTGCAAAATTGGACCTAAGTATTCATGGCTTTGAGAATACTAGGCTTGCTTAATTCAATAATTTCAGGATTATTTATTGTACAAATATTTGTGTTCACCATCCAATTGAATTAATGTTAATTCAGTGGTTTCTGTCTCCAAAATTCTTGAGGTCTAAGATTATATATTCACCTACACAGTATTTCATTAGTAATTATGCTTCCAACATTAGTTTTAGTAATTTAGTTTTACACAAACTGCTTGATGTTTATGAAATTATGCATATCCACTTTCCTTAATGGTCATCGTTTCTGATAATAGATAATATTTTTAAAGACTTCTAATTTAGAACATCTCTCACCAGAAGCAGGCCAGCTTATCTTATCTCATTCTTGTCATAGCTTTTAAGTTTGTAATCATGGTGCTGATCAAATGTCGCATGTGTCCTCTGCTGCTGTACAACTTCCTCTCCAATAGAAAAGAAAAGAATGTTGAAAGAATTTATCCGAAGGTTTAATAAAGGGACTGGTTTTGTGACTAGGGAAATGAATACTAATGAAGGAAATCTGCCATTAAAAATTAACACATTGCTACTAACAAAATTAACAGATTCTCCAAGGAAGTGCGTGATCCACGCAAAATTGCATGAATGTGCCCACTCAGAAAGCGTTGAGGTGCAAGAACTACCGCATATTAGTTTAAAGTAGTGCATATAAAAATATACGGTGCACGTAAGTTTCACAGATTTGTTTAAAAAATAAGGATATTTTTCTAACCACAATACCTCTTCCATTCCAAAGTCTGCATATGTACGTTAACACAAAATGACACTTGGAAATCCCGAATAAGCAAACATGTGTGTCCTATAGGGGCCCTGCAACTGATACCTTTTCATTTCATATGTACATAAGCGATCTTTGGTCCATTTCCGGAAAGTGAAACCACCCATGGCGGGACTTAAAATCACTGACTATTTTCAACATCAAGTTAAGTGGTGGCAAAAATGTGGAAATTGAACGGGAGAATGGAAAGAGTAGTGGAGTTTCTCACGAAATTGGGGACGATTTGTCAACGCAATGTCAGATGCCTAGTTAGATGTAGCGCCAGAAGATACTCCGAAATGTGCAGCAAAGTTTCAGAGTTCTTGGTTGTTAAATTACAAATGGTTAAACACAACTTCAATACAGGAGATATGTTCTGTGATATTTGCAAAAGTTGTAAGAAAATAACCAATTTACATCAGAAATCGGCGGTTCGAAATTTAGGACGTCAACTCTTGCATGACACTTCGTGTCACATGATCATATCAAGACAGTAAAGGCTAATGTACTCAAGTCCAGCATTATGGAGCAGATAAGAAAGCCAGAACAGTAGTCAGCAAAGCACTAATTAACTATAGTTAGACTTTGGGAGAGTTCTTGTTGTGAAAAATCTTATTTTGGTGCAGAGATATCCAAGAGACAATACCTTTGAGCTATGGAAAATAGTAAATAAGAACCATAACGAAAAGGTTCCCAACGTGTTGAAACTGGCTAAGCTAGCTATGCATGTGCAGCAGACAGTGAAAGTGTGTTCTTAGCACAGAAGAATATTTACACACAGCTCAGAAACAGTTTAAGGTAAGAAACAATAAATACATTTACGCTTATAAAACGAATGAGGTGGGGGACATCATTTGAAGATGTTTACTTTGACTTAGCCCTGACAGAGTGGAGCAGGAAGAAAGCAAGATTAATATTTAAGTGTTAGGTAAATACTGAACTATGTCCGTTTCCTACCTCCACCCTTTTATCTCTACTTGTATTTATTTTGGTGACAAGAGAAAAATCCCCGCATGTGTCAAAATTCTTGGAGCATCTCTGCATTACTTTCAATAAATCGATTGATAAAACATTTTGAATAATTTTATCACATCTGGCAGTTATTCATTTATATAACTTGGATTATTTGTATTGTATTTATTATGTTGCAAGTTGACATTACAAAAGTCCATTTCAGTCCTCTGTTGGAGATTTTGTTACCTATGACAAAGTGAAAATTTAAAAAGGACATACAATATTGTGAATTAAATCCTAAACAATAGTCCTAAACGTTCAATCACAAGTAAAAGATTGTAGACTATTTCAAATCAGTTCAAGTGTGAAATCCAATATTGAATGTGTTGATGTGCCAGTAGCATCTAATATGACAATGTGTCAATATAATCGATGCAGCACAATGACATAACATGTCCAACATACCTATCTGACCTCACCCATGTGTACACACCTGCAAGATACCTACGCTCCTCTTCTGACACTCGTATTCTCATTATTCCCACTATGAAAATGAAATCATATGGACAACGCTCTTTTGCATACCAGGGCCCAGCAATGTGGAACAAATTGCCTACTGCACTTAGACACAAAGACACAGTGATCTCATTCAAGAGCACTCTTAAAACTCACCTATTTCAACTGCAAGAACAGACTTGAAGACCTAATAATGTATCCTTGCCTTAAATATTTACAGTATGTTTTCTGTTTCTATTTTCGTGGTGTTTGTTTTTATTTTTGTAATCATATCATTATATATGGTTTTTTGGGGGTTTTTTTTAAAGTGTTGTCAAATGTTGTAAAGCGCTTAGAGCTTCTAAAGATTAGGCACTATACAGCACTATACAAAGTCCTCATTATTATTATTATTATAATCCAGAATGTCCTTGAATGAATCACAATAATCCCAAAATAGTGATTACATCCTAAAGTCAATGAGCATTATATAATATTCCAATTAATAACTGAAATTATTGAATCCAAATAATATTTGAACATAACTATATGACTGATTCCACTACAAATGATAAAAGATAGGAATCATTAATTCAGTTTATCACTAATATAAAGAAACTAAGACACAGTTACACAAGCAGGATGAGGGTCATACGTTCATTTCCATAACATTTTAAGTTGTAAGCAAGGTCAAAGGTCACACACACATGTTTAGCAGAAAAATGACATTAAAGTCCAATCCAAGATCAAACTTTTATATAATGCTATTTACAAAAGGACCCTTACAATCTAGTCATGAACAAAAATAAAGTACATAATATATAAAAATTTTTGTATGTGGTGTATTCAAAATAGTAGTAATTATTACATTAGTACTTTTGCACAACTTGTTTTTAAGTACACCTGCGACACCTACATTAGTTTTAATATAGTGCACAAATGACCAGAAACTAATCCACAACAGGTATTTTGTCTGAAACATTGGTAGTCTAAGAATGGAAACTTAATAAACATTATTTTAGGTCACTGACATCATTCTTGAATGCTTCCAAATGGCTGAGAATGACAAGATGAATTATATCTTCCTGTGGAATAATCCTAAATGGACAGTGATGTCAAAGAGATTAGCACAGGAAAACATCCTTGGTCTTAGGATATTCGTCATAGAAAATCCTTCTTCCAGCATCAGGAGGCTGTATTTGGACTCTGAGATCTTGAGACAAGAAGTATGTATAACATCCTTTAGCCTGTAGGTAATGGCCGAGAGGTAGGCATCTGAGATTTTATTATTATTATTATTATTATTATTATTATTATTTGCTGACTTTTACCTATATTGCAGGGAAACATGAAATATAATTCAATATCTGACTTATGGTTGTTTCATATATTAACTTAAGAGCAGAACAAACTCAAGGACTATAAATCTTGCGCAGGATAGATATATTATTTTATCCCTTTGTTAGACATAATATCATAGGAAAAAGTAAAACATTATAGTTAAAAGCATATAATGAATTGCAAAAAAACGGATATTCATGGTCTTATGAATAATCACTAAAAGTTTTCTATTTCACACTTTAATTTGCAACAAAAATATTGAGTACCATGCAGCGTCTACGTGTAAACATAGACCTCATTTCATAAGTGAACACAAATGTCGTAATCGATCTTTCAACGGATTATTTCATTTTGTTACAGCTTTATTCCAACATGTCTGCTAAAGATACTGAAGTGCAAGTTTAGGTTTCACATTCCATCAAGCCTATTCCATACCTGTATTATTCATTTTGTTTCTTTTACATGCACTTGTGTGTGTGTGTGTGTGTGTGTGTGTGTGTGTGTTTGCAGAACATGGAGGTTAACGTGTGTGTCTGTGTGTGATCTTAATTTTTAACGTAGCATTAACAATTTTTCAGTCAAATCGCTACAATGTATGCAATGTGGCAGTTTATAGTGACGTCTAGCACTGAGGCATCATGCCGCAGACATATAGCATCATTTCCCACCCTGTCACATTATCGTGACACCAGGCCAACAAGTCTTAACACTAACCTCTGAATGTTGAGTACCTAGTGAGACAGCTGCTGGTACCATTTTTATAAGTATTTGGTATGACTAGACCGGGGTTCGGACCCGCGACCTCTGCATCCGAGGCTGACGCTGTATCCACTAGGCCATCGGAGCGGTCAAGAATTAACGTAACGTCATCAATTCATACGCAGTTTACCTGTGCTAATATAGATATAATTTATCTTTTTCAATAGATTTCTGATGTCACCTCTGTGAAAGGTATGCTTGTTTTTATCATTCTTTTCTGGAAATTTTAATCCCATTTAACACCAAAGTTTACAAGAGGAATTTTCTATAATTACAAGTAAATTTTAATGACTATTTCGTTTTATACACATACATCGGAAAAGATGGTTTTTAATTAGTCTTTTTTTCTTTACCTTCATCAGCATATAAGGCAAAGAGTAGCTACTTTTAAGCCTTTTTAAATTGAGCTTTATTGCTTTGTAAAGTATCAACTCGTAAAGATAATGGAACTTGAAATAAATAATGACACTCTAAGCTGTATTTTGGTTTCACACTAAAAGTAGGGCATCGAGGACATAATACTTTCATTAGGGCCATTATTTCTGGCATGCACTGTTCACATTATGTACCCACAAAATGAAACTTATAATTTACCATTCATATGTTTAAAGCTAATTACACTGTATAGTCACTGTTAGTAATGGAAAGTTTTCCTCTCTGTTGTGGATAGAATGAAACATTTGCTTTATTTATTTTCCAATCAAAAGGAATTAATAACTACAATGTATACTCGTATACTGCATTTTAGATCTTGATTTGTTCATATTGTTTTAAGTGTCAAACTATGGATACGATTGTCAAACCCAAATGATCTACTTTAATAGCTATGTTACCTTAAGATGGAGTGTGACTTCTATTATTCTGAAAATAATTAGCGTAATTTTACCTGAAACTCGATATAAGGCAAAAATATTTTATTTTACTCTGGTGTCATGCCTTTGAGCGTATACCGTATGCGTGCTATATGATAGCAATGTGTCTGCATTTAGAGAATATTTATCTTGCTTAAAATGGTT
>JAECUM010010823.1:0-80131 GCA_016617855.1 Megalonaias nervosa | reverse complement strand
AAAAAAAAAAAAAAAACACAATACCCAAACAAACTCATATTTTTATAAGGAAAGTAGTTTCTTAATTTGGTGGAGAAAGACAAAGACATACACTTAATCACAAACAAAATACAAAGAATTAAGCAACTTGGAGAATGATTATAATGTCTCTGTTCTAGATGATTGGGTATGACTAAAAAGGCCGTTTTATTATGGTAAATAGTCCTTGGTTTGAGGATGGCCACGTCTCATCAAGGGCCTCGCACAATAAAGGAAAACAAGACGTACTCCGTCTCCCTTCTACACTCCATCTCTTCTGCCCTTTCTTGTTGTTGCTGCTGCCGCTGTTGGTGTTGCTGCCTCTGTTACTTATTTGCCTCTTCTCCCTGTCTTCCTTTCTTCTAGTTATTTTCCCGAGCATGACGTTTTCTACTAGGTCCTGCCTAATTGTCAAGAAGATGGGCGTCTTTCTGACATTCTGTTTTTGGACCAGGTGTTTGCCATATACAGTGCATGTGCCCAATGGCTTCACTTAGTCTTACAATTTTCAAGAATGTTAACAAATCAAGGATGAGTTGCAAAAGTTATAAAAGCAACGCTTTATATGGATGAAGCACGGACGGGAAGGAAAATCGTGCTAAGATCGATTGAGACAAATGTGAAAGAGCATGAAAATACAATTTGTTTTCAATCAGTACCAAAGCAATAAAATATCATTTATTTAAAGATAACATGCTCAATAATAAGAAGCTTCTTTAATGCAAAACATGAACATAAACAACATTAAACATGAACGTATTTACATAATTTAAAATTGTGATATCAAACTTGACTTCTAGCTATTTAAGGCAATGTCATTTTGTTTGCATACTACGTTTCTGAGCGAAAGAAAAGGGATAACCATGATGTTCAAAAAACATCTTTCTATTTTATCATCATTTCGAACGAAATCATAACAAAACAAGTCACTAAATATTACAAGGGAAATTCAAGACTGCGTTGATGAAGAAAATACACACAATATAGTCAACCCACCGTGGAATCTGACCCGTGTAATCTTAAATTATTCAATCGAGTCGAAATCTTTATAATCCGATGATAGTTTTATTTTCTTGTTCTGGATCAAAAACATCTTTATCACCTTTCCCCATAGGTTCGTCCTGTTTCATCTGTTCTTTTCAAATAATCTAGGATAACTTCTCTAATACTGTTCATTTTCAGAGTTTCCAATTCTGCATACAAGATGATGTTCACTGTGTTGGCCGTGGATACTACTGAAGATCCACAGGAAGTTTGACCTATTGTATAGGGTAGAAATGTCTTTCGTCTCTACCTTGGTCTAGAGTAAAATCAAATGATCATAAAATATATCCGTCCTGCATAATCGTCGTACGATGTGCTGTAGCTGCTTTTGGTACCTAACTGTCATCGGGCCTCTAACAGTATCAAGTAAGATCTCAAGTATTTTTTCCTGGACAAAATTGAGTTCAAAGTGTCTGGTACACAACGGATGAACATCTCGAGTGACTTCTACCTTGGAGGTGTTGAAGTTTTCTAACTTTATTTTGGCATTTTTTGTTGTTGGAACTTTGACGTTCAGGTATGAATGACTACTATTCAGATCGCCTTTATCTTCGGTTTCTCCTTTGATTTCTAATTGGACAGAGTTTGAGGTAGTCCAAACCACAGGATAAAATCCTTCCCATTGGGATTCTTGCATCGTCATTATCGTGTGTGTCATGGCAAACAAATCAAGTTCTCACTTGGAACATTCGCAAGAATCGCGGTGCATCGTTTTTTATTTTTCCTTTCTCAGTTAGTAATCAAACAGGTCCAAATCTCAGACTTCTTTTGTTCTTGTTTTTTCTTATTATTTTTCTAAACTCGTTATTGAAATCCGAATTGGTTTTCGACGCCTCTTTCTATTTTGTTCTTACTATGGCTTTGAAGAAAAACTACTGCCTCAGCTAGATGCGAATCTATAAGGCTGTATCGGCGACCCAAAGGTCTTTTCCCATTTTAGGCAAAATATTTGTTCTCTCTCTCTCATGAAGGCTTCGTTTGGACTTTGCCAATGAGGTCATTTTGAAGAAATTATTTTCCTTGCGTAAAACCTGTATCTTTTAAAACATGCTATCCTAGAGTCACTATTGGTTTTAAAGTGGGTGCTACCGTACGAAATACTGATTTTAACATATCACTAAACTATGTCCTCTTTGTTTGGTGAATCCTTGGTATACAGGATATTTCTCGAATGTACAATTCACCGGAGAATTATTTTCGAAAACGTACTTTCACCGTGACTTTTCCTTTCGAGAATATAATAATTGCTCATGAAATCTTCTTTCTTGTGTAGAATTAGTTTGGACAAAGCTTGGTGTGTCGGACGAGCAATATGAGAAGGGATCGTTTGTGGGTTCATGCCTTTTTTCCTTTATCTCTTTTTCATGTATGTCTTCTCTTCTGTCTTCCGCTGACATCATCTGTTTGTATCTGAATGATATCTTGTAGTAATTGACGCGCAATCAACGGAAATCATGTAATACTTCCTTGAGTCTGGCTTCGAAGAAGTGTGCATGCAGTTGTGTATTTTCTTTCGTATGACATCAGTTTTCAGGAGGATGAGATTTAAAGGGGTCGTGTTGAATACCGTTTGAAAGCAAAGAAGTGCTGGTTGTTTAATCTTATTTTTGTTCTTCAGATAGACTCCCAAAGTGACATGATCAAGAAATAAATATCCCAATTGTCCACAACACCGGTGTAAGCTGTCTACATGTGATCTGAAGTGTTCCAAAATGTCTTCTTGAAAGTCAAACGGTTTGAAGGGTGAATTGATACCATGCGTAGACTTATTCTCGTTGTTCTCTGTGCATACCGTCGGGTTTATAATAATGAACGTCATGCTGGTTGGGAACCACAGTGAGCTGATTAGCTTTGGTAGTAAAAGAAAAGTGTGAAAAAATAACTTTGGGGTTTCTGTCATTCCAAACGTTTCAGGCATTTTAGTCAAAGGCGTAGCTTAAGAAATAACGGAATCTTTAAACTGTATATGACCAACATTCATGAAGAAGAGTTTGGTTCCGTTGATGTTGGCTGTGGGTCATTCGGTACCTCCTTCTGATTACTAGCTTAAACGAAATTGTTCACGGTATCCAGATGAAAGTGAGCCAATCCTGTCCCCCTAACGCTGAATGTCCTCATCGCTCCAAGTGTCATTGGTAGAGTCAAAACTCCGGTCGGCAAAATCGGAAAGAGTAAGAGGGCCCCGAAAGATTGTTTTCACGTCCTCTTGGAATTTTACTACAACTGGAACAGTACAAAAATATAGGTTCTATCATGCAAGTCTCAAAAGGACGATGAGTGACGCAAATTTAGGGGTACTAATGCCAGTCTCGTTTGTAATTTCAAAGTCATTAAAGATAAAATCCAACTGTTTTTGTTCTTGTACTGTTATTCCTTCAGTTCATTCTCATTTTTTAATGTCGCATTGATGTTAAAAATCCACGATTTGGGCACAGAACATTATTTTTTCTTTCCAGGACTAACGTGTACCATTGAGTTTTTGGTTCAAATAAGATGTCTCAATAATTCGCAAGCACCTTTTCATTGTTGGACTGGTTTCATTCGATGTCGTTATAACAAGAAGGGCTGTCAAACGTTCCCTTGCAAGTCCAGCTATGAACTCAATCCTTTCCTTTATGAATCCTTGGCCTGGAGGATGAACACCCACGACATCTATCTCTGCAAAACATGTGTTGGTCCCGATTGATCCATCTTTGGTCACATTTCTCAGAATAGTCATTATATCCGAGAAATCCTGTGATATAGGTTAAAGAATTTAAATGCTCTTGTTGATAACACTCCCTTCCTTCTGTCCTTTACTACTCAAAGTCTTTCTCTGTTATGTTTCTCCTTCTCGTTTTATTTTTCCCTCTTCTTGCTGTTGCTTAATATTGTTTCTTCTGCTTCTTTCTGTGTTTGCAACAAATTCTCCAATTCTTCTTTCTTTCTGAACTCATCCGCCATCGGTAACAATGGAGTAGGTGAATGTAGTACTACCGTCGAATGCAAACATTTCTTGCAGAGACGACGTGAAATCAGCCAAAGCGAAATTGAAGCCAGCCTCATCTCGAAGAAGAATAGTTACTTTTACATTAATAGTCGTATTCATGGCCCTATTATACCGAAGATACGATGTATGCGCAGCTGGTGCGCACCAGTACATTGTCTCCATTGTTTCAGCCTTAGGTATGGTACTGTCACTACTGAAGGAACACTGGTGCTCCCGTAGTCTGAATGAACGTTACGCAACCGCTCTATTCTGATTGGAAGGCTGACCATAAGCATTGACTGAATTTTGTATCGTGCGTTTTGATTGGTGAAACATTTCAATCTGTTCTGCTCCTAGGCAATACATACAAGTGCATTCTCCTATGCTGTCACCTGTCGAAGATTCGGAAAAGATTTGGACAAGTGTACAGTCATCAACCGTTGTTTCGAGTATGCTGTTCAACACGGACTACCCCATGCAGCTGCATGCATCGTGGACCATTATCAGGATAACAGACAAAGCAACAGGGAAAAGAAGATTTTATGTAGAGAGGCAAGGATATCTAAAGTGGGTGATATATTGTATTGAAGGGATGTGTGCTTTGGAAGTAACGAAACAATGGCGATGGTTTGTAGGGTTGTGTGTTTGGATTGTAATCGAAATGCGAGTGTTGGGTTGCGGGGGGTTTGTGGATTTTAATAAACATTTTGCTGCTGGATAGTATGTGTGGTGTATTGGATTGTAGATGGAACTTTTACAATTACCATTCCCGTTTGTCCCCATTCACTTTCGACCCTTTTTCCTTTAAGCCTTACCATTCCCGTTTCTCTCCTTCACCTATGGACACTTTTAACAAAGGAATTCCCCTTTGTGCCCATACATTTAGGTCACTTACTTCTTACAATGATACAGTGTGATACTAATTTCCGTACGTCCCCATAAACTGAAGTCAACCACAATGTTACAAGGTAGCCCCAATGTTTAACCTATGGACAATTTGTTACGAGTCTATGTTCTTACAATAAGTAACAGAAGAGAGTGAAAGGCAACAAGCTCTGTACAATTCAATAAATAATTAATTTTCCTAGAATACAATGTGAAAAGGAGTAAAAAAAACTTACGGAATTGCGAATTAAATCCTAAAATAATCCAAGAATTACAGACACAAGTCCTAATAATTTAAAGTCCTGAATAAAATTCAGTAGAAGTCCAGAATAAATCCAACAACTGAAGGCGATGATGTGTCTGAAGAATCGTATAGAATGGTAATGTGTCAACAGTCTTTTGTTGAATCACACTAATATAATTCCAGGTTTGAATTCACTATAAATTTCAGTGAATGTCTCTGTCCATGAATTTTATCAGAGCACTTTTGTATTTCCAGTGAAAATGATCACTTGAATTCACCAGTTTGAAGAGATAAAATTTCCAGCAAAAAAATTAAATACAGGACACAACATATAATATAACTTGAAGTGCTAGATCGTAAAGCGGGACTGAAAAATGCTCTCAGTTACAAGATTATATAGTTCCTTACTTGACCTCAGGTCACGATTAGCATTTTGTAAAAACAAATTACCTAATGGAAAACAACCTTCTAGTATGATCCCGATGTTTACAAAAACCAGGACGTGGAGTATGTCAAGTACACTATGGAAATTCCAAAACCTGAACCTAGACCCAAATAAACATATTTACTTCCATTAATAATAATAATGATTTTGAACCCATACACATAGGGAATAATTTAGCAATGTATTAGTTGTTTACACAGAATAAAATAAAAAAAAGTCAATTCAGGTCAAGCAGAAATGAACTCAGTTCTGGACAAGATCATGTCCAACATACAATGTTACATTACAATAGCATGTAATGAAACAAAAATTTAAAAATAGCTAACAAACAATGTAAATTAAATATACATAACAAATTCTAACACATCATTTCTGAGTGGCCCCCGAAAGACATTTCCGTGTAAACATGTGGGCTAATGTTAATTCCCCTTTCTAAACACATTACCCACATACAACGAATTAGGGATTTCCATGAATGTTTAAACGTGTACTATGAAAAATGCAAATAATTATGACTTTCTGTTTATTCATGTGCATGTGTTCAAACGCGATTCGTATATTTAGTGAATTCTAAAAGAAAACTGCAATAATTCCTAAAACAGTTATATCTCGCTTTTCCTTAGTGGCAAATCTGCAGCCGTGCAGTATACCACATATAGTCGCTGATGTTGTACATGAGAACATAGAAGCTAAAACTTTACTGTCCAAGAAAACATGGGGAATCAGTCAGCAAATAAATGGTCCGATAACATGGGAAACAAAACAAAAGACACAATTTCTAAGGGACAGGGAATGCATTGCAGATCTAACGGTTCAAATATTAAATTGCCTAATGAATCTGGCGGTTTTCAGATGTAGGAAAAGGGTACACACAACGATATTTTGTTAATATTGCACATTTTACACAGCGTCATCTAAACTATTTCTTCTCCAATCGATTCCTTGGTAAATTTTACGTCGAAATCTATATGAGGTGATGTACGACAGCAGAAATATAGCCAAAGATTAAGACGAAAATATCACCCTTCTTTTACGGGGGTGGGTGGGTGGTGAGGGTAACAATTGTTTTGTAAATATTGCATACTTCACACTATGTCATCTAAACTATTCTAGTCGCAATAAATTCCTTGATCAATTTGACATCGATATTGATATCTCGTTGTACATGACACCTCAGACTTTGCCATATATTAGGATCAAAATAGCAACCTTATTCCTCGAGGGGGTGAATGTGACGATATTTGGTCCAATATTGTACATTCCGACTGCAACATGTAAAAATCATTTTGCAATCGACTCCTTGGTACCTTTCACGTCTGTATCGACGTAAGGCGACCGATGACAGCCGTCATTAGAAGAGCGATTTAAGATCAAAATAACATGTCCTTTATATAAAAGAGGGGTGGGTGTGGTGACGATATTTGGTCAAATTCGTGCCTACACAAAATTCGATTTGTAATTGATTCCTTGATCAAGTGAACATTGATATGGATGTATCGTTCACAACAATCCAGATTTGACAAACATTAAGACCAAAAACGAACCATCTTCTATGAGGGAGTGAGGCTGATGTTTTGGCCAATATTGGACATTTCTGAGTGTCACCGTAAAATTCCATTCACAACTGATTCCTTAAACAAAGTGACCTAGCAACCGCCCAAGCAACCCTCACAGCTGGGGGTTGGAGTTTAAATAACCATCAAACAAACTTTGGGGGTGGGTGGGAAGGGGTCACATAATTAAGTTTGGGTAGAGTAATATTAGAATTTCCTGTTATGCCTTTCCTTGAACAATATTACGTTGAAACTGATATATTATTTTACATACACTATATTCATGGTGTGTCATTAGGCGGGGCACATTACTTGCCTCAACATGATACAAATTTTAATGTGCTGCTGTGTTGTTGTTTTTTTTTTAGTTAATTAAATTAAATAATTAATTAAATATACAATAATATTAAAGTTCTCTTTATACAAGTGGATATTTACTTTATTTAAATTAATACCATGAAGATTCGATCAAAAATGTTGGCATGTACATGTAATTTTCTTTAGCCATTAATGCTTTACCCAGACAACCACTCCACACCCCTTCACCCAACCGCCCACTTTTATAGAAGAGATAGTATTTTGGTCTTAATCTTTGGCAAACAAAAGATGTTATATGTCGTCTTAAATCATTTATGATACAAAAGGATCAAGAAATTTATTGCAAATGGAATTTTTTACAAATTACTTGATGCAGTCGGAATATACAATATTGGACTCGATATCGTCACATTCACACCCTCGTGGAATAGGGTTGCTATTTCGATCCTAATATATGGCAAAGTCTGAGGTGTCATGTACAAATAGTTATCAATATCGATGTAAAACTGATCAAGAAACTTATTGCAGCTAGAATATTGTAGATGACGTGGTGTGAAGTGTACAATATTTGCAAAACAATGTTACCCTCACCCCCTCATAAAAGAGGGGTAATATTTTCGTTTTAATCTTTGGCTAAACTTAGGCTGTCAGACATCACCTCATATCAATTTCGACGTAAAATGTATCAAGGAATCGATTGGAGAAGGAACTTTGGAGATGATGCTGTGTAAAATGTGCAATATTAACAAAATATCGTTGTGTGTACACTTTTCTTTTATCTTCATCTACTAGTAAAAATGATTATAAAAATAATTTTATGACCGAATTGGTAATTAAGTTTGAACACAAGATAACGACTGGTATAGTTCAAATTGAAAATATTAGTAAAGTTCACACTGTGTCACTATCAATCAGAATATTAAAGGAATAAATGTGCCGCGGTTAGATTGACTAGATCTCTGTATATGAGGCCATTTGTTTTGATCACGTGACAATATGGCGTCGGCGTTCACCTGAATTCGTATAGCGGAGAGCAACGCATGGAGCATACGAAGCAGGGAACCAGACTAGAAGAATATTTGTAAAGGTAAATACAGGGTAATATAAATAATCTCCTTATAAAGTGTCCAATATATATTTGTTAGTTTGATTTACCTTCACCTTTTCAGACGATTTCTTCATATAATATTCGTTAGAATAATAAAAAAAATCAAGAGATGCAAAAGTTAAAATAGGCTTAATGTTTTTGTTATTAGAAACCAAACCTTGCTCCAGTTAATATGATGCTTGAAGGTATATTAAACAAACGAACTAATAGACAGTCAAGGAATATATAATCTTTTCTGATGCCTTTCTCAGCAGGAAAGGTCACATAGCCTGAAACATCATCTACCCGGGTCAATAGAAAGCATAATTCTAAATGAACGGTTGAAATAATATCTAATATCTTCGGCATATGTAATTTCAATATTGTTATTTTTGAATGATCGTCTTTGACTTTTATTTTCATCAACATATAAATATTCAATGTACAGTACGTTTTCAGCATAAATATTCTCTTTAAATGTTTCTTCACTAATTTGGCTATCTCAGGCAGCAGCAGTAGAGCTGGACCCTACAAAGTTGTAGAGACCTTATTTTTGAAAATTAAGGGTTCCCTGAAGAAAAAAAACATTTTTGTCCTAATAATGAAAACTTCTTTAATTGACCAGATTTTTTCACAATCTGGTCACGTGCGTATGTCCTTCAACAGCTCTACTGCTGCTATAAATTAAACAGCCATTATAGATATTATCAATAATGAGTATCGGAGAACCACACTCAGCTAAATTAGCTCTACTGCTGCTATGATTTTTATCCAAAAATTGTATCAAGTCCGTTGCGATATCTTGACCTAGGATCATGTAAATTTATCGTTACAAAACCAAAGGGAGCAGCTTGTGCTTTTGAAAAGAAATTTTTAAATTTGTTCATGTCCATGTCGCCTGAACACCAAGTATAATAAATATTCTGCAGCGTATGATTATCTACGCCATTAAATACAACTAAAATGTTACAGTTGTCTCTGATTACTTTTGGAATTTGTGTATATCTCTGTGTAACATAAATCACGTCTGTATTTTTATGTCTACCTCGTGAAAATATTCTAGCTGGATTTGATTGTTTGTCCAGCATAACATCATCATACACTACTAAATTATTAATAAATCCATCTAGGTCATCTACGGATGGTGCTTCATCAATATCAGTAATAAAGTCTATGACATTGTCAGAGACGTTGTCTTTATGTAACGATTTTGCGTTTTCATTAAAATCTTTAAGTACTTCGTAACATCGCTGATCATCTACAGATGGCGCTACTAAATATAATTTATCCCACTTCAGCCATCTCATTATTAGATTAAGTAATAATTGCGTCTTTCCACTTCCGGACGGACCTATTATAATCATTCTGATAGAATTCGGAAGCGCTGGATGGTGCTTTACTGGCTCTTGTTTTCGTGTCGCAGAAAAGTCAATTATATCCATATAACAAATAATATGAGTCTATATTGTGTTCGATGCAGAGCACCTACCGATACTACTGAATTAACGACAGTAACAACAAAAAAATAAAAGACGTGCACTTACAGGCAAGTGTGTGAAATGTGGTACCAAGAAATATAAATTTGTCTCCATGACTAAGTCAGGAACAAAGACAGGTGGGGGTGATATAGCCGCTTCGTTAGGAAAATTACCAGGAACTCCATGGGCTAAATATCCCGGTGAGAAACATTTACCCGGATATAATTATTGTGGTCCTGGAACTCGCCTCGATATCAGACTCGATGATCAAGATCAACCAAAACCAGGAGAGTATCCAGTAAATAAGATTGATCAAGCGTGTCACGTTCATGATGTCGCGTATAAAAGTAAGGATTTGCAACACCGACATCTCGCGGATGTAAAATTGATTCACGCGTTAAATTCTATACCTAATAAATCTCTCAGAGAAAAATTAGCTAGTTTTCTAGTAAAACCTGCTATGAAAGGTAAACTAGTGCTAGGGGCTGGCAATTAATTATATAACTATCATAATGGAATCTGTTTATTATTCCCCGAGAGGATTTTGGAGAGGTAAGGCAGCGATTAGTAAACTCGCCGAAGCAGCAAAAGTTTCACGTGATGTCGCTGCATCATGGTTAGCACGACAAGCAATATGGCAAATCTTCCTAAGTCCACCTAAAAAAATTCATTACGCGTATTTTGATGTTAGTGTCCCTAATGAAGTTCATCAAGCGGATATACTGTTTTTACCACACGATACCATTAAAACACGTGGACGAAAATCACGCACATACAAATACGCATTGACTGTCGTTGATATTGCTAGTAGATATAAAGAAGCGGAGCCATTATCAACGAAAACAGCATCCGAAGTTGCATCTGTGTTCGAACGAATTTATCATCGAGGTGGTCTACGATGGCCAAAACTACTACAGGTTGATCCCGGTAAAGAATTTCTTGGAGTAGTATCATCGTTGATGAAGAAACATAATGTTAAAATCAGACGAGGATATACTGAAATTCATCGTGATCAGGCAATCGTTGAACGATTTAATAGAACACTTGCCGAGCGGTTATTCGGATACCAATACGCAAAGGAAATATCTACTGACTTTAAGGATAGATCTCGTGAATGGGTTGCAAGATTACTGAGTGTGATAGCTGCGTTGAATAATGAAATTACTCGTGCAACTTCCATGAAACCTTCTAATGCGATCAAAAAAAAATATATACCCAATGGCTACGGACGACATGAATCTTTCTCTCAACCAGTATTAGGTAATGTTACAGTTAGATATTTATATGAACCCGGCGAACTTGAAGGTGGTAAAAAAAGAGCAACCGATCCTATTTGGAGCGTGACTACACATAAAATTTCTAGCGTGGTTAGATCCACTGGTAGACCTCCAATATACAGACTAGATTCTACTGCCCCTCAACGTGGATTTGTACGTGAACAATTACAAGTAATTCCTGAGGATACGCAATTACCACCAAGCTCAATTTTGTAAACGTCCAGAGCCTCGACGTCGATTACACTCAAGACAAGTCAGTATTACATTTTCACGTGTATGACCAAGATCACTATTAATTCTGTCTACGGTAAATTGTCTTGGATTATTATTCGAATACTGCCATGACATATTACAGTTGCAACTTGCGCAATGATTATTTTGTAATTGTTTTAATTTTATAATAAATTCAACATCAATATCAAAATCACGATTATTTTTTTTGTCACATTGCTTATAACCAGATAGTTTTTTTCTTATTACGTCATTATTAACAATTTGATCATTATCTTCTATAAAATTCATAATAACCCTATGTAGTTGAGTTATTCTTCTAACACGAGATACTGCAAGATAGACTAAGTTTGACCATTCGATACGATCATCTACAATCCAGATATTTGTATCAGAGATAGTTAATCCTTGTGACGAATGAATAGTTATAGCGTATCCTAACACCCACGGTGATTTATTCATACTCAGCGCATTCTCAACGACATTAATATCGACTAAAACAATATCATTCAATACAAGATTCTGTACCCGGACATTTTCAATGTCTCCACCTGGTATTTCAACTTCAATATTCTGTCGTCGAGTATCTGAGGGGCGATAACACAAAGGTACAGGTAGATCTGAAAACTTTTCTTTATGTAATAAAAATAATTTATCCTGTAGTTCATCACGAACTATCTTTCTACTCGCGACTATTAAATCAGCGGGATTCCATGAAGTCCAAAATTCATTCATAGAAGTCTCTGGAATTACTCCTCGCATTATCTCACATTGTACTCTGTCTGGTTGAAGTCTGATTAATTTTTTAAATTCCTTCAGTGGTTCATCAATAGCTCTATGGTCATCATTTATTTCTTCATAATAATCTACGTTATTCTTTAGCCATTCATGTGGAGACTGTCCAACAAAAGGTGGTGGTTGACCATGATCGCCGCACATTATTACAGCAGTATTCTTCAATAACAACCAATCAAGAAATGTTTTTAGTGTTTCTAACGACACCGTGCATATCTCGTCCCATATAATATATTTAGGTACATAATTTTCACCCATCCGCGATGGAGTCCATAAGTCTCCGCACCATCTAAAGAAACTGTGATATGTACACGATTTTACTCCTCGTTGTTTTATTTCTCTAGCAAGTTTATGTGTAGGTGTCAAAACAATTATATCCGAATTATTATTTATAAATAAATTAATTACACGAGTTGTTTTACCTGAACCACCACACCCATTAAGATAAACGGTCTCATGTCTAGATACAGGATCATACACAGATAGTGCAGATGACTTTAATATTTGATTATTATTTCTGTAATATGTCTCTATAATTTCAACATCGGCAGATTCAGAATAACTAAATATATTTTCTTGTTTTATTCTCCATGTTCCCCATTCACCATTACCGAGTTTTAATAAATCTTTATATTTTTATGTACATAAAATGAATCCGTAGCGACTCTGACAGCGTGATGAGGAAATTTATTTATCATCGATAGTAGGTTTATCGAAACATAAGCTAACATCGAAGATCTTAAATGAGTAAATTGTGGTGAGTCGCCATCAAGGTAGCTCACAATGGTACCTAGTTTTGTTCCATCTGATAAATAAGCATTACATCTGTTTATAAACGTATTTTTTTCAGTTGTATCAGCGATTATAAAATCTAGTTCAGCGTCGTCCATAATCAATCTTGTACAATGTCGTTTATAATCGTATGAACCACCTTGAGTAAATTTACCGATTATCTTTCTACCGAGATCCTTTGCAAATTTCTCATCATGTTCATTCCTGCATTTATTTATTTTAATAATATGATCTTCATCAATATCAGGGAATTCTTTTCTGATATCATCGATATTAAATCTGTTCGGTTCTGGTAACCAAACTTGCTTCTGTGAACTATACGATATAATCGCTTCAGTTACTCTCAACGATATTAAAAATCCAACATCAAGCATATACCGCAATAGTACTATCGGAACCCAACATTTTTCTGCAAAATGTCTTCCAAACCAAGCATAAGTAATCGGATGGAGATTTTCTGCAAATTCGAATAATTCTACATGAGCAAATCCGGTTAAGTCAAAATGTGGTAAATATCCGTTTATCGCAACCCTGGTCATGTCATGTGTAGGATGTCCGAATCTCTTAAAGTACTTAGAACATACTCCATATCCAAGAAAACTCCCAGGATAACACGCTACCATATCAACTGAGATAACATCACTATGGTTGTATTTGGTGTTCCATAACCCACCGTGACCATATTCTATACAGCTTTTCTTGACATCTTCAAGGAATTCTGATCGTGTAGTTTTCCATGAATTTTTCTCCTGAGCGAAATGGGCAGCAACCGATGGTACGGTAAAGCAGTTATTCAGTAATTGTCCAACTATGACATCATCAGAGGTATATTCACGCCAAAAGCGCTGCGCAAGATGTTCCATTTCTTCATGGAGAGATTCTATACGATAAATATCACCGTTAGGCCGTACAAACTGATCGTAATGATTATATTCCGAACTCTGAAATAACCAAACAGACACAGGGTCGCTTTTGCTGATATTTTTAATAAAATCAAAGATGTCACCGTTATAAAATTTAACTTTTCTATCTCGTGGAAATATCGTTACAGCATTAGTCCATGCATGAGCATTATGATCAACGATTGTTATAGGGTTTCCATTTTTTATATATTTTGGTTCGTATAATATCTCTCCGGTTAGTGTTTTTACTGTTATTGGAAATCTTAATAACTTTTCTAGCTCAGCGACATCCTTAATAGATGCACCAGCATCTTTAACGGACTCTGCCCATTTGTTTATTTTTTTATGTCTTAAATCAGTTAAACCATTACCACGTATCGCATTTGTAAAATGTTCTGTAACTCGTTCAGCTACGCAGTTTATTCTCGATATTTTCATCGGTTTCAGATCTGTAATATTAGGTTTATCATTCAGCGGAAATATTCCATAGACAACTGCAGTTGCTGGATAACTCTGTATATAATAGGGTTTATCAATGCCAGTAAGTATTCCAGGCTTAGATTTATTACTTAAAAGAACAATATTACCCCCGGGCTGCACACGGACTGGATCACGCTTATCACGAATAATCCAAATATCTTCTTCTGTATTTACAATAAATTTTATTAAAATAAAATATTTTTGATTATCAAGGTGATTAATAATTACTTTTCCTCGTTTATCATTCATCATATTAATAACATTTCCAACTCTGAATGTTGACCATGCATGAACTGCACCATCGTCACGAAATTCCTTTTTTGCTTCACGAATGCGTTCGATTACCGTTAATGCCAGATCCTGCATCGAAGTACTAAGTTTATATTCTGATAATCTATCAAGGTCAAATCTAGCAGGGGAAGGTTCAATAACGGATAATTTCTCCATTATAATTAAGGCAAGTATATATTTAATTGAACATTAATCTTTTGTATATGATTGAAACACAAAACAAATGTGCTTGGCTAAAAATTGGATATACTTCTACTTGTAATAAATCATGCGTGAATGAATACTGTAGTTATCATATGCAATGTGTTAGAAATGGAAGTCTAGGACCAAAACCGTGTATTGTGTGTAATGCTGGAGTGCGAGGAAGAACTCAACTGTGCGCGCAATGCGGTGGTAAAAAATACAGAGAACTAAAACGATATTATGACAAAAGAAATAACGCTGACTCTCCTATAAAAACCGAAGAAGATTATTTAGCTAGATTTTCAAAAAAAAAATAATGATTTAAACAAATAGTATTATATATAAATGGAACAAAATGAGTTTGTGTCACATCCTATAATAAAAAATTATGAAGCATCCCGAGATGGTGTGATTATAAACTGCAGATTGAAAAAACCAGTAGGTAGTATTTGTAATACTGGTTATCTTAAATTTACTGCTAATGGCAAGAAAAAATATTTATCGAGTAGATTCATATTCGAATGTCATTTTGGGGTCATTAAAGATGGACTTGTAGTTGACCACATTGATGGAGACCCCCAGAATAATCGGTTATCTAATTTACAGGCTATTACACAAAGTCAAAATTCCGCACGTGGAAATACTGGAAAGTATAAATTATACAGAAAGAGAGCTATTAAATCTGTAAATACAGAAACATACCAAGAAATAACTTTCCCATCAATATATACGGCTGCAAAACATTTTAGCATACATCCACAATCAGTACAATACGTGGCAGAAAATATACGGAAATCTGCCCTTTCAAAAACATATAATCAGCGGATAGTATTTGAATATGTCTAACTCTCTGTTCTTACAAAAACAAATAGTTCGACTCTGTTAATTTTCCCAAGGGTTTTGTTTAGCCATAATTACAGCTGTCCTGATTGTCCATACTTTTTATTGTAAAAACATTTCAGTGAATTTGGATCTCAAGTACTGCAAATAAAAATAATTTTTATAAATATTTAGTCGTTTTTTATTTCGTTAATTTTGTCATGAAAACCGCGTTTTTTGTTCGAAAATCTCATTTTTTATGTGAAAAATGACCAAAAATCAATGAAAATCAGTCAGACTTTGATAGATTCTGAGAGTGAAAACCCCAGGGGGGTTAACGGGAATTAGCATTACGTTTTTGATTTATCGATGAAAAACTGATTTTTTATGTATTTTTGTCGTAATTCGCTAACAGAAATCTATATAATATAAACAAAAGAACTAGAAAAAACCAGAAAAAAATGATTTTTGATCGACAAAATCAAAAGTGTAATGTTAATTCCCGTTAACCCCCCTGGGGTTTTCACCCAACAAAAACTAGCAAACTCAACGAAAAACTTTGCACAACGGGTAATATTATACTTGATACCTACTGAAACATAATGATTGGGATACAATATACTTGTCAATATGTGTAGGTTGCATTATACTAAGCAGAATGTCAATTTTCCCAAGGGTTTTGTTTAGCCATAATTACAGTCACTGACTCTGTCATGGGTTCATCTTCATCGCTGTCAGCGTCATTATCATTTTTTACAGAATCAGATAGCATAATCTTTCTTAATTGCATTACACGATTATCCACAATCTTTTTTCTTTCGTACTCGTGAGACAGTTCGGATTTAATATTTTCGATAGAACGTGCAAGAGGTGCAAATAGCTTTATCTGATTGTCGTTTACCATGGCTAGTGATTCAAGCATGGATTGATAAATTAATTTTATGAATCTGTAGTTTGAAGATAATGTATATTTATTATCGAATTTTCTCTGTTGCAGTAATTCAAAATCGCACATGATTTTCTGAGGGTCGAGATTATCAGATATTTTTATTCCGTTATGTTTTAATTTTTTAATAGCAGAAATAATATCATTGATGTTTTCTTGGTTCATTATATATATATATTTATATATTTAATATAAAAAATAAACAAAAATATACAGCGCGGGGTGACATTCGGTCTACCATTCCATAGTTGTATCAGATAAACCTAATGAGGTTCCGAATCTTTGTTTAGACATTTACCCCCAAAGAGACCCCTAAATATCCGTAACCGAAACTTTAGAGGCTCAGAGGGTTGTCTATACGTGTTATTAGTTTACCCCCGAAAGAATTCCTAAATATCCGTAACCGAAACTCTAGGAACTCAGAGGGTTGTTTATACATGTGTAGGTCTTATTTTAGTGACCAATCAGATTCTGTTTATTGCCTTACAAGAATTCCTAGATATCCGAAACCGAAACTCTAAGAACTCAAAGGCTGATTGGTCTTTGTGACCGAACCTCGTTAGGTTTATTTTTAGTTTGCGATTGTGTCTTTTGGAATGGCCCCTGTGTGGGGTACCCCTTTAGTGAAGTCACAAGGTCACGACCTCATATCACCCCCCGCTGTATATTTTGATGAGATGATATGATGATGAGATGATAATGATGAAATGCCGTCTTCACGTAGCACACCAACCCATAACGATCAACCAATGGGTTATTCACAAAAGTGAATCCACCACGTGTTGACGTAGTGGATTGGTGTACTCTGAAGACGGGGGTGGCTGGAGCCCCCAATAAATTATAAATTTTGGCATAAAATCGCCCCCCGCAGATAATTTATCCTTCTTGGGTTTCGAACTATGACCCTCCGGATGAGAGTTTCTACACGCTATCAACTGAGCTATCGGACCTTGTTATAAATACATATTGAAAAAGTTAACATGTGTTTACCAATGTGTCAGTCATATCGTTATTCCTAAAAAACTACAATATTCTTAACAAAAACCACATTTTTCTGTCTAAAATGAGATTTTATATTTCTAGTTTTCCAAAATATATATAATTCTGTATAACACTAAGTCTATGCGTGCAGCGGATATTGATTTAGTTATAATATATATAGCGGTCTTAAAATAACTTTACGCATATGGAATAATCAATATGCAGCCACAGCTTTCTAGATTACGGATTTTATATAAATAAAAGAATAAACATCCGGATAAAAATGCTCTATGAGCGTACATACAGGTTTATATTAAGAGATTCGTTTCTCGTGTCCAGAATGTTTCCTGCCTGATCAGTGAGTTTGAAATTTATTCTTGTCAGAAATGGATTATGAACTCGCAGGTAAACGGGATTAATTGGTTCTACCACAATTAGCCAGCCTGGGGGGGTAATCGGGCTAAAACTGAATAATATGTACCCTTGCTCCGCAGTACCACTGCGGTGGTTAGATTTAGAAAGATCTACCTGATAGCTACCTTCAATAATATCACATACCAGATTGACTGCAATAACTGATGTTATGTTTACAATGCCCGGTGATATATGTCTACCGGCACCAAAGGGGTTGTTATTGTGTTTTAATATAACCGGTGGTGGGGCTATTTTTTCCACGATTCAATTACTCCCGGATAATATTCTTCAATAAGATCATTTAATGATTTCTTCATTTCAGCGTTATTTAAATCTGGTATAACAAATGTTTGTAAATCTTTTTCTGTTATTTTATAATGATCAAGAAATATTTGTTTGCTTTTTGGATTAGTGTGAGGATTTCCATCTAATTTAGTCGCAATGTTTATAATACTTCGATTGGCGATGTATAAATCGAATAAGATCTTATTTAAATGTTTTATTGACTCGATTATTTGCTGCTTTACACTTTCATTATAATGTTGTGATAATGAAATAAGTAAATTTCTTAGATCATTAAACGTTTTATCGTATTCAGGTTTAAGATTATCTAAAAGTTCTTTAGAAAGTCCTTCATCAATAATCTCTCTAGTACGCCCTATACTGGAGTCTAACATGAGAAAAAATGGTAATCTAATTATCTTGGGGATCTTTTTACCGTCAAAATCGGTAAAGTAGTATATATCGTCGTTTGGATCAGATTCAAATAATATACGATTCCATGGTTGTTTTCCTCGATATTCTGGATTTTTAATGAATTTTTCTTCATTCGTTTTAAACTCATTTTTAGTTGGTTCTGAAACTCCATTATAAACAGGTGCGACATCAGGCCATCCTAACACGGATCTAATCGAACTCTGATAAATATCTACGGAGTAATCAGGAGAATTTATTTCAATAACCGCAGATAGTGTTGGTTCGTGAACAGTAATCGCTATTTTAGATTCTTTCCCCGTGATAGATTTAATTCTGCGTTGGAACTCATCATTAATCTGTTCTATTTGATAACTACCCGTTGAAATTCCAACAACCTGCCAGTCAGGTGTTCCATCCGGTTTATTCTTATTCGCGAATACCAGTGAATTATTTGGTTGTTGTCCACCAAACGGTTTTGATCTAATATTAGGCCAACTATAATAAACTCGTAATTGCGCTAATGCTATTTCCTTTGCTGGAATTGCAGTCGGAAAATTAACGCTAAATTCAGGATTGGTTGAACTTAATGATATCATAGTAGTTTTTGACGGCGTTGTATTAGCTACGATCTGCTGTAATAGTTCGCGCGACTCTGACATTATTATTATCGTTATTATTTAATTCTCCATCTTTCCGTCACTAGAGAACGCATCGCGTTCCACTATGAATGCTTCATCGTAGGTTTTCATTATCGTTACGAACTCCTCATCGGATATTTTACCATCACTGAGATACGCTGAAATATACGAGCATAATTTAGTGTATGCGGCTGTTGCTGTGTGTAATTTCATCACGTACTCGTTTAGTTTATTATTCGTACACGTAGATATTTTTTAGAGATAATACTGAAAATACCTGCGCATGTTGTTGCTGTTGAAACTATAATCGTTACAACTGCAGGCGCTGTCATCGTTATTGTTGATAATAATAATCCACTTCCAGCAATAACAGCAGAAACCGAGTATACCATTATATCAATAACAACCATACGACGACGATATTTTTTTACCTTTATCGTGTAATCGTCGATGATATTTTTTAGTTTAGTTTGACACTCACATACTTGAGCGTATCTGTGACGTTGAACGTCGATAAATGATTCTTGATTCATTATACTTATTTAAGTAACTAATTCGGGAGTTTCAGCTACGAACTCAACACACCACCAATAAGTCGCTGCGGTTAACTTTTTATCATTCGCTATTAGCATAAATGTTTCTTCAGTATCTTTATTTAACACTATAGACACAATTCCAGAAAAATCATCGGTTGAATGACGCCATGGAAATGTGGTAAATATACTGAATTTTGCACTACTAAATACAGATAATCTGTATACACCAGTAACCTCTGCAGTGTGTTTAAAAGTGTTATTTTCCTGCGACCATGTTGCCTTTCCTGATGCGACTGTGTACACGATATTAATGATCTGCTTGTGAGGAATTTTAACGAGATTAGTTTTTTGAATAATATTAGGAATACCACTAATGATATCGTTGAGTCTTGCGTTAATGTCAGCGAGATTAATAATAACAGTAGGTGGAGTTCCAAAAAATTCGTTAATAGATCTGTTTATATTTCTACGAAAATTTAGAAATGTTTGTACATGATTAAAATATTCAGTTCTAAATGAAGCAATTCCATCATTAATTGTCGTTAATGAAGTAGTTATTGGAATTTCCTTATCGTCGACGTATTTCTTCGTTGCGGCGTCGAAATCTGTTTCTGGTGTTCTGAGATTATTAATACCATTATTATTCATGTCGAGAAATGCACGCATTGTACCACCGCGCACTGATACGTATTTGGATTCTTGATCATCGACGTATTTTTTTGTTGCTGCGTCTGTATCTGTGATTGGATCTCCAAGATACGTAATTTTTCTTCCTGACATAATAACGTCACCGGTAAATACATCACCAGTTTTCTTAACGTAGTCGTTAACCGACTTACCGGAATCCTGTATTTTACCTTGATCAGTGAAAGTAACGACATTATTAACAACCGCGTTGGGAATTCGTACAAGAACATCTAGTAGTTGTATATTACTCGTTTTTAATCGTCCTTGTTTATCCTGAAAAACGACGACTTCATTTTGATCCACACTCGTTATATTTAATAAATCATCGATTTCATTTCTGAGCTGATCAATGGTTGCATATTTAGATAAATCGACCTTCTGAGCTCTACCTGAGGATCTTCCGTAAATATCTACCATTATATTTACTGATATCAGTTTAAGTACTATGACGTAACGTAGTGAACGCGTGTACGACTTTATGAGGCGGTGCTGTTGATTTTGATACAGCATCAAGCATAGCGAGGGTTTCACGACCGCATATTGGAGGATCAGTTATTTTTTGTGTCGGTAGCGTTGAATACCAGATTGGAGCAGTATTATTACTGACATAATGAAGAAATTCTTTCGGTGGTGCTAATCCATACGAATCGAAATAAATAATTCCACGTGGATCAATTGCATATCCTACCCAGTGCGTGCCTGGGCCAGAATTTTTATCGAGATTAATAATACCGGTTTCATGTTGCATTGCAACGGTAGGTAATTGATCGCGCATAAAAACACCTCTGAAATTTTTTATTTTTAATTGCTTAGCAGCATTAAGTAAATCAAAATTGGACATGGGTGTTATTAGTAAACTGTCCCTGGTAATCTTAGACCCTTTCCGTACCAGTGTGGAGTCCCTGGTAATCTTAGACCCTTTCCTTTTTTTTTGATTCCTTTTCCGGTTGCTTTCTTTAACGCCATTCCAGCAGCTGTTCCAACAGCGCCTAACGCAGCTGCCTTTGCAACGGCTGGGGCTGCAGCGGCTATTAATGCTGGTATTGCTGCGAGAAGTGGAAATATACCACCTGTTTTAGCGATGTCTTTGATGGCGCCCGCAGAAAGATTAAGTTTAACGCCTTTATTTGATTTTTTAGCGTCATTGAAGTTTTTAAACTGACGCTCGGTCAACGATAGTTTATTTGCACCGGTCATCTGTTCTCGCTTTAGCGATATTTTTATTCCACAATTATTTTTTGATGCTGATTGCAGCCTTTTAATCTGACCAGGAGTCAGACTCACACTAACGTGATGATATGACATTATTAATATTATCCTGATTTTAAATCAGGTGATCTAATTACATGTTTAGAAAATATTTTACATATTTTCTACTGGAGCATCAATAACTCTCATTCGTCCACCAACACCTTCGAGTAACATCGATTTATCGCTGATTATAACAGTAATTGCTCTGTAATTAGCAATAGCTCCTCGAGCCACACGAGCTCGAAAATGAATATCTACAACAGATTGTCTGGTTAAATCTAAATGTTCTAACGAAAAGTAATAAATCGGATACAGCGTTGTAAAATCTAGCTGCGATATTTGTAAACCAGTATCAATATTTTGATCACGACCCATGAACGACATAAGACGATGATATGCACGTGCTACATGATTTTGATCGAAATTCAGTAATATATCTTCGGATGGTTCTTGATGTCCATTTATCCTTAATGAAACCTCAGAAACACCAAGATTGTCAAATATCATGTGACTAAAATTTTGATTGTTTAATCGTGTAATATCTTGGAACGCAATAAATATATGTCTTGGTGCAGAAACACCTTGCTGAGAAGCTATCTGCCATGTAAATAAACCATCAATTGCACTCTGAACAGCATCTGTGGTCATTGTTAACCATGACAACGTCGATTTACCGCCTTGACTCATGAAAGATAACAACCGGTCATCTTCGGATATTGACGGAGTCATCACTGGCATCCATAGGGAAAGTTTTGTTAGTATTACTATACCAGCATCAACACCAGGGGGTCTCCATATTGCATCATTATCATCGCCTTTTCGTACGAGTACAACTGTGTGTTTGGCTCCGAAAATAACTTTTCTGACATTTCTACAGAATCCAAAAATATGTGACAGTGGAATTGCACATGAAAATCTTCTATTTTCACGCAACATTGCTCGACGTGATCTAAATCCTAAGTTGAAATCTGGATCTACATTAATAATTATATTTTGTACGTCTGCGGGAGCGTTTCTGGCATTATTCTGTGGTCGTCCTATATCATATTGTTGGTACTCTGGAGAATTAGAAGTATCTTTTACAAACATCATTGATGGACCAGCTGATCTTGAATAATCATCGCTGTATCTTGCAAGACCAAGTATTGTTGTGGCAACGTCGACGTCTTTCTGAATTGATTCAATATTTTTCCCGTCGATCATGTACGTAGCGCTGTCAAATAACGCCATAATACCATTATTAACAAAACCGACACTAGCATCAGCGGCGTATGCTACTGGTGCTGCAGGAACAGCGTTATTTAAAATTTCACCTTCTACTTCAATAAATGCTTCAGCGGGTAAGAAATATCTACTTGTATCTTGAACCTGTAATTCGATTCTTCCACGTTGATTTGGAATTCGTGCGTCGTAAGAATAATACTGATAATCGCGCACAGACTCATCTTTGAGAACTGGTGCGTCCATGTCAAACGCGGGATCGGATATGCGTTTAAACATCTTTATTATTATCGTCTTCGTCTAACTCGAAGACCACTCCTCGAAGAGAGACCACTTCCTGCTATCAGACTAGCGGTTATATTTTTTTCCTTTTCCGACATCGGGATATCAGCTAACTCCGCTAGTTTTTGATTAGCTGCTTGATTTATTATTTTACTTACGCTTGCGGGCATCACTTCAGTGCTAGGTAATTTCACAGGTCGGGTCGGTCTGCGTATTAATCGTGATAATCTATCTTTAATCGCTGAGAATGCTTTGCTAGCGAGATTACCAACAGCGCCTATACCCTTTTCACGAACAACATCAATAGCTTTCATTCCTAGTTGCTTTGCAATCGGTATTGCTTTTGGGGCTATCCTTCTAAACAGACCCTGAACAACATCACCTAATCCATCTCCGTAGGTCGTTTTGTATACAGGTAATCGAGAGTTTATTACCCTGACCATGGTAGGTCCACGAGTATTGTGTATGATCATTTTATTATTAAGTGATTTTATCACTAATTACATACTTAGTCACTATAATAATCATAAGTGACATCGTCACTGATTTCATTAATAAGAGACCGATATACATTAATATCCATGATGCCGCCACTAAATAATCGTTTACAAATATCAGCTGCTTCATTAATGATTTCTGGGGAATTATTACCAGCTCGTTTTCCTCCGATGAGGATTTCTAATCGATCGACATCAGCAAGGACATTATTGGGACAAGTAATAAGACCACTTCCTAAACCACTTCCAGTTGCTCCGGGAGCGTCTTGAAATTCTTCCTCAGTTTGTCGTGGTGATCTCAATCGTCTCATTGTTTCTCGTCGTTCTTGTTCTCGTTGTTGTAGCTCTTGTTGTAGTTGTTGTGCTCGTTGTGGTGATGGTAGTTCAGATTGTTGTGGTAGTAGTGGTGCTTTTTGTTGTTGTTGATATTGCTGTTGTTGATATTGCTGTTGTTGTTGTAGCTGTAAAAAATAACTGTCTATTCCATTAATAAATGCAATATATCTTGGATCATTATTTCTGACCTGATTAAATCCGTAATGTATGCGGTATATCCATTTGTACCAGTTTTCACGACCTACATAATCATTAGCATATTGAGGTTTTAAATATTTTTCTCTTTGATAAAAACTTGTTGCAGCAATCACGGATAATTCCTCCTTGCTAAGTTTTTCAATAAAATCAATAGCACCTTTGATAAATTTGTCACTCAACGCAACTCTTCCCCTCGCTTCTTGTTCTTCTGGTTCTTCTGGTTCTTGTATACGACCCTTTATATCACCTATTTCACCACGAACTTGTTCAATACCTTCAAGAATTTCCGGAACTGGCATCGCAGCAGCTATTTCGGCTGGAAGTTCACGTAAAATTTTTTTTGTCTTTTTTGTTCTTCTTGCTATTTTTTCAGTTCCTTCTGCTATTTTTCCAGTTACTTCAGCGGTTTTCTCTAACACAGGTTGAATACCTTTAGTGGTCTCAGTGATAGGTTTAAATAATTTTTTTGTATCCTCTTCAAATTCAACTTGAGATTCCTGACGCGATTGTAGTTGTTGCTTAACAGAATCACGAACGGGTAGATATTTTTTAATTGCCTCTAGTCGCTCTCGAGCTAATTTAGCTGAGTGTGGTTCTCCGATACTCATTATTGATAATATCTATAATGGCTGTTTAATTTATAGCAGCAGAGAGGGTGAATGACATACGCACGTGACCAGATTGTGAAAAAATCTGGTCAATTAAAGAAGTTTTCATTATTAGGACAAAAATGTTTTTTTTCTTCAGGGAACCCTTAATTTTCAAAAATAAGGTCTCTACAACTTTGTAGGGTCCAGCTCTACTGCTGCTCAGGCTGAGCTATATCAGAACTCCATAAACTTTGCATCAATGAATATGTTCAGATATTACACAAACGATATTGGAATCTCGTAAATTTTGTTTCCCTTGGAACGTTGGTTGTGTAGTAGGCGGAGAAGTTCATGAATCCAAACAAACGACTCTTAGCTTGAATTTTCACATACTGACACACTATAAAATATTACCATTAAAATTAATATCTCCTAGCTCCGATGTAATTTTGTTCCCTTAGGTGTTACTAGATGTAGTTATTAATTAGATAGCATCGTCTTTAGAGAGACATATGTGATTAAATAAGCTGGGTGTAGCCTCTAATCTGATGAGTGGGAGTTCACAGTTTTTTGATAGATCATGAATTTCAGGATTATGTTGGCTGTTTTTGTGGGGTTTTTTCAAAGTAGGTGAATGGTTCATTAATTCTCCATACTTCGTCGTCTTCTTAGTATTATTTATTCACAGTTAACGAGACAAATCAGAGTGGGCATGTTTATTCGCATTACACATGTATTCCGTACTTGGACCCAATAGATTAGATCGTATTCGATGACAAATATTTTTATATTCTTATATCGCCACTGCAAGACGTCCATGACTACGGAATTTGTAACGTAGACAATGATTAGAGAATTTATTAAATAAAGTATAATCAGTTTAAACCTACTTGAAGTACAAAATCTGTTTAAAACTACTGAACGTACAAAACCATTTTACACTTGCTGAAAGTGCAAATTTAATTTAAAGCTTCTGAAAGTATAAAATCAGTTTAGGACTGATGGAAGTGTAAAATCAGCTTAAACCTGCAGAAAACACAAAATCAGTTTAAACGTAATGAAAGTAACAAATCAGTTTAAACGTACTGGAAGTACAAATCAGTTTAAACGTACTGGAAGTACAAAATTAGTTCAAACGTACTGAAAGTACAAAATCGTTCAAACGTACTGAAAGTTCAAAATCAGGTCAAACGTATTGGAAGTACAAAAAGTTAAATGTACTGAAGTATAAATCAGTTCAAACGTACTGAACGTATAAATCAGTTTAAACTTGTTGAAAGTACAAAATCAGTTTAAATAATTGAAAGTTCAAAATTAGTTTCTCCTCTGGAAGTATAAAAAAGGAAAATTACAAAAAAGTTTTAACTGAAAGAAAAAAGGTTTTAAGTATTAAACACTTACCAATGGTGTTAGTAGTATCAAATATCGTTCATTAATTTAAATCTTAGAAACAGTGCAGGAAGAAAATCAATTAAGACTGCGTAATTGTTGAACGAATATAGTTGAAAATGAGGGATGATCAGTTTAATATTGGTAAATTGTTACAAAGTAATTAACTGATTAAGGACAGATCTAAAAGTATGGATATGAAAGATTTAGAGAAGAAGTAGGAGTGAAGCCATTTATTGATTGTAATCAACTTTGATATGAAAAGATATTGCGACAGGTTGTTCACGAGTTAAATCAATACTTTAAGTGGTTACAGAAGACATGTTTTGAAGCATTACCCTGCAACGTACTTTCAATAACTGTTGTACACTACTCGTCTTTATATACTGAACAAAAAATAGGAGTTAATGGAATTATATATTAGCTGTACTCCCTAGGGATATAACTATTGTAGGCAAATAGTTTAAGTGCGTGCAATACAATCTTCCATCACTTTCCGATTTTGTGCTTGAAAGCCCGGAAAGCTCTTCAGAATCTGTTTGTCTCCATCCATTATGTTATTGCTTTTCGTCCTCACATCAAACAATATTGAGAGAGAGAGAGAGAGAGAGAGAGAGAGAGAGAGAGAGAGAGAGAGAGAGAGAGAGAGAGAGAAGTAGTATGGAATGTAAATCTAATTAAATTATGTAATAAGAATTTCTAGTTTCGGTCTATATTCTAATTAGTCTGTACCTGTGCTTAAATATATATCCATGAAGAAATAGTTCATTTTTTCCCCTTAACTTTGCAAGAATATTCTCTAAATGATGTTTAAGTAATGGAAATTCGTGTAATATTGGGATATAATTCAACCCATCTTTGGAAATAATATATGGCCTACAAATATCTGTCAAACGTACGGCTAACTAGGCAGTTTTGGGGTCTGAACCGACAAGCTATTGTGCAAGACATTGGTGCATTTATTTTTAAATGTATTTTTTCTTTTGACGCAGCGGGGCGAAGCATTGTATTCTTAATTCGGTAAAATTATCTCCTGTATGTAAATAATACATTAGAAGAGACCATAGTTTTAAAACATTTATTGACATTTGGTACGCTTAAGACATCTGATGGCATAGATCAGCAATTACTCTTTTTGTAGAGCAAACTTACTTTTCACCCTGAAGTCTCAATTTCCTTAATGTATTAACATGTTGGAGCAATTGTTATATCCATAGTTGGGTCCTGACCTGTCTTTCCTCGAATGATAAATACGTACATTCGATAACGAGTTTTAAGGACCCACTTAAAATGTAGCGTTTTAGCCTTTCGTGCGACATGGCATGAAATCCCCAAATCCTGAGCTTTAAGCCTATAAAATACTTGATGACAATAACAGATTCAATGAAATTTGAACCTCAAAGAATATCGCGGCTTTTTTGCTTTTAAAAGATGCAATCCTTTTCTGTCAATGGATCGTAATTGGCTATGATATTGTTCTGACCAATAATTAACTGTATTTTGCAACAGTGTTATTCTGGCCGGTAATTGAGTGTATTTTGCAGTGCTGTTTTTCTGGCCAATAATTGAGTTTATTTTATGCTATGCTGTGAATTACTGGATTTTCCAAGTAAAATAATTGTGCTAATTCACTGGAGTTAATTATGATAAATAACTTCACTGACGCGCCGATAACAAGATAACCGAGAAATTCGAAGTTATTCTGAGATGTTTATGCGGTCGCGTGGTAAATATTGCAGCTTGCCAAGAACAACAATTGGAAGTATAATTATTTAATTGTTTATATTTTCTGAGTGAATAATAAAAAAAACACAGAACATAATCCGTAAACCGCTGACATCGTGCTGAATCCAGCGAAAAATCTTTAACTTTAATCTTTTATACGGTACATCATGCTAGCAAATACGTTTGAGCACAAAATAAAAGGAAATTTTGTTTGCTACGAGTGAATACGGGTATATTTCATCTTGCGTTTGAAACTCTCATGTAATTTTGCTGGTGATTTTGCCACTCTGGGAAATACTGAGTTTTTCATTAATTTGATGAAATATATCCGTTATTCACTGTTGCTCCTTCAATTAATTGTAGACAACTCTCTTTCATAGTAATATAGAAATTGTATTACACTTGTGCTGTTACGAAATTCTCGAAGAAGGCAACGGTGTATACCATTAAATTGATTTATAACGTGATCAGGAAAGTATTCATTCTTTTTCTTTCTATAACTCCAATTTATGTTTTTAAAATTGGAAGAAATAGAATGATGTATCAGCCATTCGGACCTCAGCTATGGGTTAGGTGCATCCAAAAAGTTAATATTCCGATTTACTTAAATAGAAGGGAGCCTATAGTATTGTTACTTCAAAGTAGATTAGGAAAATGATATGGTCAAAATTATACATGACAATAATGTTCTTTGGACGATGTGTTAAACAGAATTAAAGAGACGCATAGATATCGATAACTTCTATCGCATTAATATACCTGAAATAAATTTACGTTGACTTTTGAAATCAACCCTCTTTAGATTACTTACCTACCTACCTTCCTACCTACCTACCTACCTACCTACCTACCTACCTACATACATACATACATACATACATGCATGCATGCATACGTACGCACGTACGTACGTACGTATATACATTCATACAGACAGACATGCAGACAACCAGACATCAGCAACAATCACTTAAGGAATAAAGTCATATGCACCGATACAAATAGAGAGAAGGACAATGAGACATATCAACCGACATATATCTACGTAAATAATTAAGGGACCTGTTCTCTTCATTCTATACACTCAGCCACTCTCAAGTGTCATAGATCATCATCCAGTGTCTCACCAATTGTATGCTGATGACACCCAAATATACAAATCTAGCCACCCAACTGAAGTTGAAGCTACCATCCAAGGTGTAGAGAGGTGCATTTCCGATGTGAAATCATGGGTGACATGTAACAAGCTGCAGATGAATGATGATAAAACTGAAGCCATTCTGATTACAACACAAAGACTTTCTCATTCACATCCTTTACCGCAGACAATAAATATCAGCAACACCAACATTAAATTCACACAGTCAGTACGAAACCTCCGTGTTACTCTTGACAGTACTCTCTCATTACACCAACATGTCATGAACATATGCAAGGCTGCATATCTTGAACTGAGACGCACCAGCTCCATTCGCAAGTATCTTTCAGTTGATGCCACTAAAACACTCGTGTGTTCCTTAGTACTTTCAAGACTGGACTATTGTAACTCAGTTCTGTCTGGTTCGTCTCAATATCTACTCCAAAAACTTCAAAAATTTCAAAACACAGCTTCTCGGATCATCCTTAGAGTGCCACGATCAGAGCACGCCTCTCCCCTGCTCTCTACCCTACACTGGCTATCCATACGATCCAGAATTAAACACAAAATTTGTTCTCTGTGCTACGTTTCACTGACGGGCTCCAGTCCAACATACCTATCTGACCTCACCCATGTGTACACACCTGCAAGATACTTATGTTCCTCTTCTGACACTCGTATTCTCATTATTCCCACTATGAAAATGAAATCATATGGACAACGCTCTTTTGCATGCCAGGGCCCAGCAATGTGGAACGAATTGCCCACTGCACTTAGACACAAAGACACAGTGATCTCATTCAAGAGCGCTCTTAAAACTCACCTATTTCAACTGCAAGAACAGACTTAAAGACCTAATAATGTATCCTTATAATGTATCCTTACCTTAATGATTTACAGCATGTTTTCTGTTTCTAATTTCGTGGTGTTTGTTTTTATTTTTGTAATCATATCATTATATATTTTTTTTTAGTGTTGTCAAATGTTGTAAAGCGCTTAGAGCTTCTGAAGATTAGACGCTATACAAAGTCCTCATTATTATTATTATATGTTAGAAAGTAATTTTATATGGTTATGTTACCTCGATGCGATTGATCAATGCTTATTTCTTCGAGAGGGACGCTTGTGTAAAGCTCTTACCTTTGAAAAGTACCCTTAAGGTATTTCCAGATCATTTGCATCTGATCGCACGGCCACAAAATCTTCATGGATTTGCTCGATCAGTGTTTTGCCCACGTTTTTATCTGGTTTTAGGATCACACACGTTACAGCAGCGATTGTCATATGGCTGCCTGACACTTGTTTTATTATTTGTTCGCACCTGTCATGGTAGCTGTTTTTCATGCGGGCTTGATCGGCGAATCGATTTGTCCGAATCACGCGGTGCGATCTTCAAGGACTGATGGTCTTGTAACTGTTGCTTGAGGATTTCGAGTGCTGGCGGAGATCTTTGCATGGCTTGGAAATGTCCCTTTCCAGTCTTTCGGTTTGACGTACGAGACATGTTGCCATTGCATTTTTATCACGTACGTTTGGATTTAATCCATGTACGTTTACGCGAGTAAGGTG
Organism: Megalonaias nervosa; assembly: GCA_016617855.1. NCBI lineage: Eukaryota > Metazoa > Mollusca > Bivalvia > Unionida > Unionidae > Megalonaias > Megalonaias nervosa. The sequence continues at coordinate 49,227 of JAECUM010010823.1, read as the reverse complement.
TTATGATCTTCGATGCCACGCTGTAACAAATGTGATAAAAACTCAACAACGACACGTAATAACATCTCGCCATCATGGGAATGTATGCTGTGTGTGAGTAGCAACAATATTTATTTATTGTCAATGAAGCGAATCTTACGAGAGTTGGTAGTGACATAGCAGAGGTGTTGGATAAGTTGCCAGGAACACCGTGTGCCAAATATCCCAGTGAAAAGCATTTACACGGATATAATTAATGTTGACAATGCATCCTGCTTCATATCAGATAGATTCGCAAGATCGATCACACGCCAGTAAAATGCTCGTATCCCAGACCTATACTACTTGTTACCGGCACGACCTCGCGTACAGATCGGCACACTTGCAAAAGAGACATCTTGCTTGTCTGCAATTGATTCACACGCTGAAAACGATTAAGGATCCTGGAATACACGAACGACTCACCTAATGCCTGATAATCTCGGCGACGAAAGGTAAGATCTTGATGGGTGGTACAGTAGAAGCTGACTGGTAGACGTCCAGATCGCAGACGCAAGTGAATGTGTATACGCAAGAGGGCCACTAACGCATCACGGCTGCTGCAAACTTATCTGGGAGGAGACTTTCTCGAAGCAGTAGCCGCATTAATGGATCTCAACCGAGTAAAGATTCGAGGCGGACAATTCAGTGTTCATCGTAATAAAGTTATCGTTAATCAGTTTAATCTTACACTCACGAAACGGTTATTAAGACATCAAAAGGTTCATGAAATATTGATGCAGACTAGACAGCGAATTTCTCTAAAGGGTAGCAAGACTTCCCAGTGTCAGTGCCGCATTGAACAATGAAGTAACGCGCTAGCGATTAGACCTGCGAAGACAATGAAAAACAATCAGTAACTCCTGTGCAGCGCGCTGTCTGACGAGTGTCTGTCTTCGTGAAAATAATACGGAACAAACTCATCGGGAGATATTTTTATTCGCCTGAAGAACTATAAAGTGGAAAACGAAGAGCTACGGTATCCCATTTATGTAGTACTTAACCAGTCGCTGCAACGCACCAGCGACATATTACCTTGCAACCGGACATCAGCGTGGTTTCCTTCGTGTGAAAATGCAGGTAACAATCGGGGACATGCAATTACCAGGTAGGTCTTAACAAATGCTAATTAACCATAGTAGTATAGCCTCGACCACGATTTCATTCAGGGCAAGTCAGCAAGACATTACCGCTTTGGTTACCTAGCATATTATAAGTGAGCTCCACCGTGAACTGTCTAGAATCGACAGCGTGATAGTCCCATAACATTTCGACCTTACACCTGCTCCAATGATTGTTTTGCTGTTGTGCAATCGCAATAATTTAGTCAATGGTAAGTCCAAATCACCCTCCACCCACTGACGTTCTCGGTCCCGGGTCGGTATGACGCTAATGATTTATTATAATCGAGCCGTGTTGGGGTGGCCGCTCACTTGTGACCAACCGGATCAGCAGCACCTAAAACCAATTATGACATGTATCTGACTCGCAACACAGCGAGATATGCGAGATTTGACTATTCAATAATATTATCGATGATCCAGAAGTATTTTGGATGCAATGTTGCGACTTCTCGTGCGCCGTGGACTACGATACTGTATCAGAGGCCCAAATACAACAGTTTACTGTCAAACGGTTTATCGCTGGACGTTTTATCGTCTTGCGCGTCTGAGTTTCAATTCTGTGTCAACTACAATGGTAGAAACGTATGCGATGTCGTTTAACACGAGTGGTTTGAATTTCGTCAGAGCCATGAGTTTCACGGGTATGTTCGGACAACGTGTATCCTGCGAACAATACAATGACTAGACAGGAGTAGTTGGAAATTTGCTTGATGACGTTTGAGTAATTCATTCTGCTGGTTTTGCGAAACGACGATGATGACTTGGGATGTCCACGCGTGCAGGAATTACTAAACGGGAGTTTCTGGAATACTTGCGCAAATCTCCTTGCACTGAACTTGGTTGGATTTCAAGCGCATGCTGAGTTTTTGCTGTTTAAAATTGTTCCTCGCTGGTACGATAATCTTAGTGGACTCCGTAACAATCAACGGTATTTATCAAGGAGTAGCGAGTAGATTCATCGTCGAGCGGTGGAAGTTGACCTTTATCCCCACACGTGATTACGTGAGCGTTTCTCTGCATCAAATAAGTTTTTGAGAATTGTACAAATATCATCCCAGCTAATAACCCGTGGAATATATTTTTGACTCATGTATTCTGGATTTCATGTGTTACCTCAGGATTGAAAGAAACTGTGATACGTTTGTGATTTCATGTGTCTATGTCTCTTTTATCGTGCGAGCCTTATTGGTGCACGCTAACAGGATCACATTCTTGTTGCGTGCCAACATGATTGTTTGCGTGGTTGTCCCTGAATTTCCATCGGCTTTCAGATAAATAACTTCATAACGCATGATTGAAATTCTGACAGATGACACCGTTGACTTCGCCGCGAGCGTATTGTTACAACGATATTCTTCCACAGAGACCTAATCTGCAGTTTCTTGGTGGGTGTGTAATTGCACTTGTTTGATTCTCCAGCGATCGTATGGTTTATCATCTGGCATCAACCCATCGCTGCACGTGTTTCGTTTAAACTCGTCGCGATAGTAAAAGACATCGCCACTTGATCAAACTTTGGAATTACGTCCGAAACACGCAGGGACAACTGGATGGACATCTGGATGGAACTCAGAAGTGTTGATCTCCGCAAACGTATTCAAGTCAGTATCAGGTATTGGTTCATTGATGGCCACATGCGTGAGGTCCTGCTTTAAATGTCCAAATCATTCAAAATAAGGTTGGCACTCACAGTGCCCGAGAAAACAATTATGGTAGCACAAAGCCATTTCAACGGTGACAACATCATTGTAGTTTTATTTGACATAGGATTACTGAACGTCTTCGAGAAAATTCTTTTCATGGTCTCTAATTGTTGTTTCTTGGTGTGGAATGATAACATTCGCCAGAGTGTAACACATACTTTTTGCCTGTGTCCGAATAGATAGTCGCGACCGAACAGCCAAATCAACTCTGGATTGTTTTAGTGACATTAGCGATCGCATGATAAATATCACCATGATAGAATCTATACGTTCATTTACTGGAGATTGAAATTTTGGAATCCACTCACTAGTATTGTGTTTGATAAGTTCAATGATTTTTTTTATTATTGTGATTTTTACCATAATTGTAAAGAATATTTCCCGTTATGGTCTTGATGTCCATAGCAAGTTTGATTGAACATTCCAACAGGACAACATCTGCCAGGTAAGCGCCATCTTTGCAAATAGTTATTCATTCAATCAACATCCGCGGTGCGCGTTAGTAAAATGTTCAATAACACGTTGAGAAACACAGTTTAAAACATCGTTGCGCATTGACAATAACGCATAAAGATCTGTCTCACTCATCAAATAGATGTTATATACCACTGCCTTTGGCAGGATATGTTTTGTCACAGTAAGGTTTATCCAAGCTAGTCAGTAGATCCAGTGTTGGTGTTGTTGATAATACAATGACAGGTTGCACGCGTTGATGCTGCTTGAGTACTGGTTTCATTTTATCTAGAACCTCCCACGTGTCTCTGACGTATTCGCGCGTGATTAATCTGATCATGAGTAGATCACTTTGGTCAGACGTGTGATTGATAATTCCACGCGCAAGTATGTCATCCATGCATGCGTCACAGACTTTGTTGTGCCCACCGATTGTAAGATACGGCGTAATATCTTGATCAGGATGGCACTGTCAAGAACAAACTCATCTTTGAGATCATGAATATCGTCATCCAGTGATTACAAATTTCGCGGAAAGTATACAGGTTCGATTTGGGATTGTCGCTGAAGGTCCTCCGTGATGAACCCCGGCCGAGTCATACCAAAGATTTATAAAAATGATACAAACAGCTCCCTCGCTAGGCGCTCAGCATTAAGAGGTTAGTGTTAGGATTGGTCGGCCTGGTGTCAGGATAATATAACTGGGTGGGACATGATGCTACATGTCTGCGGCATGATGCCCCAGTGCTAGACATCACTATAAACTGCCACACTGCGCACATCGTAGCAATATGAGTGAAAAATTATTAAAGCTGCGTTAAAATCCAAAATCACACGCACAGACACACACACACACAAATCCTCCGTGAGGATGATCTTGTCGATTGTCGCACGGAGATTTTCTAATTGCAAGTTAGATCGTGGCCAAGAGGAGACAATTCTTATAGAGCTAGCAAGTTGTTCTTTGTTTGAAGCCCTCACGATGTTTTTTTGTTTCTGCCACACCAACGTGCAACGTGGTGAAGTTTCTCGTTTTACGTTTTGAGAAAAACATCTACACTAATGGTATTCATAAGCTATTTCCTGCTCTAATAGCCTCTTGGGAAACACATAGTAATACTCCTCCCCAGTCAATCTGCGATAGTCAAGGCGCGCTGTACTAAAATTAGTTTCTTTCCACAGTGGTATCAAAAGGATTGCAGCCTTCCCTGATAGGTTTTTGGCATGTTCCCTTGATATTCTTTGGAAGCTGTCGATACTAGTTTTTCAATGTTCAACCATTTCTTCGAGACAAGGTGGAAGTGGCACCGACGGGTTATATTTAACATACTCAATGTAGCGAGCCCTCGTTGTCACAGCTACATCATCAAAACTGTTAGTGCTGTCCCCGTCCGAAGGCCATCGCGTGTTTGTAATACCTTTTTTTAATGAATTTTCATTATACCCGTATGAATTGATCCTCACGAGCTTCCAAATTCGAAACAAGAGTTTTCATTGCAGTTTTCGACACACTTTTGCAGAATGCCATTTTTCCAAGCACACAGATCACACATTGTTTGCATGTAACTGGAGCACTATTCTTACGAGCACGATGAGCCTGTACCCAGCAAAAGTCATTAACACAATGCTGCTCGCATCAAGTGGTTTTCCGATATTTCTGAATGAAAATATTTCTGGAAATCCGCAGTTGGAACCCACAGATCCACCCACACATGCACGTTCGAAAATTGTTAGCAAGGCAAGCCAACGAGAATACATAATCACGCGCAGCTACAATCTTGCTCACGAGTCCGCAAAAGGTCTGCTCAAAAGCTCTCCAAATATAGACAAGATTAAACAAAACCTGGGTATATTCTGTAAAACCATTAATCTTATTGGCGGCAGGTCATGATTTCCTACTAAATTAGTATTTAAGATTTATATTTTCCAAATTAGTTTTATGGTATATTTCTTCTCGATACTTAATTGCGTCCTTAGTATTGTGTTTGTGCTTTACCGAGGAGAATAAGAGTGGAAATAGTATTTATATTAGAACGTACATTGTTTGCATACCATTATCTATACATTGTCATTGCATTTTGCAGTTGGCTCCTTTAGCTTTGACTATATTTGATCACAAAGTATTTTATAATATTACTATAGATTATACATTTCAAGCAGAATCGTCGCAGTTATCTTATAAACGCTAACGTTTTCAAATGCTTAATCATTAGAAGAAATAATAAAACAAAATAAGGGAATATCGGAAAGCCCGAATATGTGTTTGTTCGAGGGATTTATGGGTAGTATTGGAGACATTAAATGTGGTCGTATAAAAGATATAATAGACCGATATAAAATGAACAACATGGCTACTTGGAATGCCTTTAAATGTCATATATCCGTAGCATGGCCAGATGCAAGACTGATCCAAAAGAAGATTTTACTAAATGCTATCATGAAGCTACTGGTTAGATATTTGCAGCTTAGCCAGTTACGATACTGTTATCGACAACGACATTGTCGATTATCGACATGCGAACATAATGCAAGTCCTCATTGCAAAATTGACACTGTACAAAATTCTGAATTCCACGTCGTAGGCGATTCTTCAAAGAATTCACATTCGCTGAAGTATAAATCAGTTCAAATTGGTTCGAAGTACATAAACATTCTTTAAAGAAGACAAGTTGGATAGTGATATTAAATGTTGTTGGAACGACACAACTCATGCGATTTGATAATTTAATTATGATTTACTATTACTATTAAATCGCATATCAAATTCAAGAATTCGAGCTATATTTGTTACATTCCTCAAATATAGTAACCCGAATAAACTAGAGTGTGCAAAACAACTATGAAAATTAAAGAGATGCGACAGTTTTGTGTTTAAATGGAGTGAAATGTTTATGAAATAATTGACTATAAACAGAGAAATAATATAACCGTGAGAATAAAAAGATGTTCTCATTTGTCAGTTGATTGACATTATCTGACGTGTGTGTGTGTGTGTGTGTGTTATATTTGGATTTTTAATTTTTAACGTAGCTTTAACACTATTTCAGTAACATCGCTACGATGTCTGCAGTGTGACAATTTATAGTGATATCTAGCCCTGGGGCATCACGCCGCAGACACGTAGCATGATTTTCCTACCAAGTCACATTTATTCTGACACCAGGCCGACCAGTCCTAACACTAACCTTTTAATGCTGAGCGCCTACCGAGGCAGCCGCTAGTACAACTTTTATCAGTCTTTGGTATGGCTCGGCCGGCCTTCGAACCCGCGAGCTCCCGCATCCGAGGTGAATGCTCTAACCTCTAGGCCACCGGAGCGGTCGATTTGACGTTTCCCTTAAGTAGAGTAACGTTGTTTGATGAGTCTACAACATAGATATATTCATTGATTTTAACTAATTTCGAAGTGACAAGATCTTGCAAAACGTTTCATAAATCTTGCAATTTTTTATTCAGTGACTGGTATAAGAAAACAAGTTGTGCAGACTGGTTTATTTAACTGTTGTACTGAAAACGTTAACAAGAAATTGGAATTTTATGTTAAGCATAAGTCATATACAGCATACCAGCGGTGTAGGCACAAGTTTAAGTGCATTAATGTGATCTGCCCTCGATTTTTGATATCTCTTATCTGCATTGTGACTGTTTTAAACCTAGCACAATACTGACATAGAGGGATGGGTATTATGGAGTGAATACACACCTGAGAAAAGTATTCAGTGTAGTTTTATGTTGAGTCAATGCTCTGGTGATCTAAATACCATCGCTCGCAATTGAAATATAAATCCTCACAACGAAAATACTCTTTTTCTATTTTCGATGCGTCTTCGTGTGTGTGGGGGGTGGGGTGGGGTGGGGGGTGGGGGTGGGTGTGAGTGTGTGTGTGTGGGGGGAATGTAAGATTTTTAACGTAGCTGTAACACTTTTTCAGTCATATCGCTACGATGTCTACAGCGTGGACGTTTATAGTGATGTCTAGCACTGGGGCCTCATGACGCAGACATGTAGCATCATGTCCTACCAAGTCACATTATCCTGACACCAGGTCGACCAGTCCTAACACTAACCTCTTAATGCTGAGCGCCTGGCGAGGCAGCTGTTATTCCCATTTTTATAAGTCTTTGGTATGACTCGATCGGGGTTCGAACCCGATACCTCCCGTATCAAGGGCAGACGCTATTTCCGATGCAATAGCATGACATTTCGCTGCATGATGAATAAATAATGTAAACTCATAAATTATTTTGAACTAATTCAACCAATCACAGGAAATAATATCTGGAATATTAATATTTTTCAAACTCATGTCTAATTTTGGTGGTTCTGGAACCCAAATTTTACATTACATTGGTTTATTCATTTCTAAATATTGTTTATTTTGACATTGCTGATCGACACATTGCATTCTGAATTCGAGATAAAATGTGTTCAGTAACAAAACGATACTTGAGGATAGGTGAAAGGATATAAACAAAGAAAGCAAAATGACATTTAGTATCTGTCACATAATAAGGCAAGAAATAACTTGGTTTCGCCTTAGAATGATTTGATCATTTTTGTCGTACATGCATACAATGTTACATGGGGTGGATAATTGTTTTCCTAATTAAGTGACTGAACTAGCATGCATTTCATCGTAGATCGCTTGCGGCGAGAAACACAAACAACACGGCATGCAAGGGTATTTTACCCTTGCTAATTCTCATTCTCCTATAGATTTAAGGCAAGTTTCTGTTCTAATCGACACATTGGTCTTTTGGGCTCTTGTCAAGGAGTGTATGCTCTCCATTTCATTCTACAGGCGTAGGAGTAAGTGTTACATTTTATTTTTGCAAAGCTGTGAAGCATATTCAATTTTAATGACGTAGCCTGAAATGTTGCCTTTATCATTATGCGGATTTGAAACGTTATAAACTTTTGAACTGTTACAGGTCACTATTAAGAGTTTAATTTAGTAGCATGTGTCTATAGATTTTAATTCACTACCTGTTATTATGACCTGTTTGGTTTTTATTTTAGCTGTGTGTGTGCGGGTGTATCAGGCTGTCGGTCTGGCTGTCTGTATGGGGATGGAAGCATGCGCGACCATGAAGGCCATACAAGGACGGAAGTGCTGATCTGTAAACTTGTGCTCATGGTGGATCCATGAAGGGGGTGTGTGGCCAATACAAGTGTGGGCTAACCCAAGAATTCAGGAGAACTTTGTGGTTTGACAATGGACATGTGAACCGGGTCAAAATTCTCGTTTACAAGGTTTACAAGTATTTAAATGAGTCATACGTTGTTATGAATCGTACGTGCTGCACAAATGACTGTGAGTCATGAGTCGTATGTTTGATAAAATTGATATGTTTATTACAATTGATCATATTTGTTTCAATTGATTATGTTGTGTTTCAATTGAGTACATGGAACATTTGTTGTTTCAATTGAGTACATTTTGAGTACAGTTTGAGTTGCATCTATTTGCATGAGATTATATGAATCACATCTTGGTTTTCCTGTATCGTGTGTCTACAATTTTGAATATATGAATCGCATTTTTGTTTCCCATTTGTGAATGTTTGTGTGAAGTAATTGAACGAGTCGTGTGTTTAGAGTTTGAAAGAATCACACAGTATATGTTATAGAGGATATACATATTTTTATTAATTCATTTCATAAACTTCCATCTTTCATTCCATTGAGTTTGTGCTGTCCTTTAATCCAAGCATTCATTATTCATGTATTACTTTAATAAATTATTATTAAATTATTAAATTATTAGTAACCTAACTATAGCCACTTAATATTATATTTACGATCAAAATTGTCTTTGATGTATTAGACAAGAAACTCGTGGCACCTGAGCTAGAGTTCACGTGATCGCGAAAGCGTAGTGTGAATGCTGCTCGTGCCTAATTAAGATCTCAAACAACCTATGCGCAAAGCAGAAACAGTATAATAGATATCTATTTATTAAAACTATAAAATTATACTTAAAAGAAATTAAATATAAATTAATTTAATTTAGCTTTTATTTATTAAACTTTAGACTTATAGGAAACTATGATTATGAATTAAATAACAACTCCAGAAATTTGATATATTATAAAAAATAAAATGATTTGAATGGTTTACAAACCCTTTCTCAAAATTTAACAAAAACTAAATTTAATAAAATTAATACAAGAAACACACGCGTATGGAAAAAAAAACATGAACACATAAAATACTTTAACTTTTGTCACAAAGGGGTTACTCAAATGATGTCAGTCTGAGAGTAAGCACACCAATAAAACTTAAGGACTTGCACATCTTCAGCTGTAGAGGTATGTAAGTTATTTATTAATTTCTTGTATAAAAGTTATAACTATTGTACTACCACGTTTATTTTTGTATATTTTCTATGTAGCTTCGGCTTACGTAGTATAATGCAAATATTTTCTATTCTTGTTTGTGACTTAGCAAAAGATATATATTAATAATATATAAAGTGGCATTTTTTAGTAACGTTTAGTACTGTATGATTCTTATCGGACACGGGTAGGTTCACTTCTGAACCTGTTTATTGCTTTGCAATGTTGTGCCGATAATGTCATTTGTATAGTTTACCGTATATAACATCATTACGTGGTATGGTATATTCCCTTGTCATGCATAGTACACGGTGTTAGATGTATTTTCAGCTGATCGGAGTTGACGTGGTAATAGCTGTAGAGCTAACGATAGAAGTTGAGCATAGCAGCTGTAAAGCTGAACCATGGCATAACCATCAACAAGTGAACAGTGTTGCTGGTCGAGGAGCAGGTGATCGGGCGTTGCTGACTGATTGGTGGGCGCAGATTGCTTGATTGGCCAAGGAATTGAATGGTGGTCGGTGACTACCTGAAATACTAACTGCTTGATTGACCAGTGTGACTGGTAGCCAAGTGTACTAGTGACGGAGTATGCTTGTGTTACTCCATGCAGGTAATCTTTCAGCCGTGGGCTAATTTTTGGGGTTTGTTATACCCAGTGTTTTGGTACTGTACAGATATTTTGTATGATATCTATCCCTTTTGTTTTCATCATTTTACTATTTGAGTAAAGCACCTCACTTTTCACTATTTGAGTGAATACTTTTTACTATATGAGTAAAGTACATTATTTTTACTATTTGAGTAAAGCACATCATTCTTTTCGTCTCCTGAAATTACCGTGAATCATTAACCTTTGTCCTTTTACTGTGTAAGGTCATTTATTTGTATTCACATTAGGTTGCATTATTAGGTTCGTGCGGATTGTGTTAATTTGTCCAATATTTGGATTTTATAAAAGCACGTATTAATCATAATTCTCTTCTCATTAAAGTCATTCATCAATAAACATTCTTTTTGTATCACGATCAAAAATGTTCTGTTACAAATCCGAAATCCAACCTGGTTATCTTGTTACAATAGGCTATAAATGACGGCCAGTATATTTGGTGGCGCAAGAAATCAGAAACACCATACGAAGAGCCATTTACCCACGGGAAGCTACTGTCACGTTTTTCTCACATACTCTCATTGGTCGAGCTGAGATTTAAATTCAATCGGATAGAGCTGAGATGTGTGAATGATCTGGAAAGGAGAACGACTTAGACCATTAGGCAAACCGAGGCCTGAACTAAAATATGGAAACAACGCAATAAGTATATGACCATGCATGCAGTAATATAAAGTGAAACTTACCCCGCATAACTGCTAATACCATCTTAGCTTGTATCTCTGATTGCACTCCTGCAGCTCCTACTTAATGGTATGCAAATTATGTTCTCGGTACCGAACCCGCGGCCAGTCTACTTTACTTAAATAACTTTGAGTCAAGAAAAATTAACTGGATGTCAGATATAATGAAGTAATTTACCATGAAACTTGATAAGAATAATATTCTAAATTTCTTGATGTTTAACTTTCCGAATGGTTTTACCAAGTCTGCCAAATAAAAAATCCAAATGCATTCTGAGGGCACGTTCACTGCCGTCAATCAGCTATAATTATCTCACGACAAAAGTATCTAATGGACACCAAAGGCAATATTCATGAAATATGGACCTAATTATTGGAGTTTTGGTTACAAATACCATATTCAAGGAAATTGCACTCTACGCTGCGAACAAATATACTGCCCTATAGATATTTGATTAAGGTTAGTGCCAATGTTCGGATATTATACTGAACTTGAATCCTTGCCGTTAAAAATTGCTGTCAAATATCAATAGTATCGTTGCTCGTCTATTTTCTACATCTCCATAATCGAATATTCAGTTCAGACATTCTTCGATCTTCATTAGAGTTCCATACAATAAGTATGCATCAACCGCACTCTTTTGGTTTCACGCACATTAACCTTTTATAAATATGTTTTTTTATAGCTTGCAAGTTCACTTTAACAATATAAAAGCAAGAAATTTATATACCACCAAGTTTGCTTCATACCTCTGTGCAAAATGATAGAATAGAGTAGTGGTTTAATGGCAATTTGAGACTGGAAGGTTGTGGTTTTCAGGCCTTAAACTCTTTATAGATTCCCTACAACCTTTTCTCACTGGATATTTTCACACAAGTTAACATTTATGAGTCCACGTCGATACCAGCATCTTGAGTTGGTCGCAGCAGTGGTGTGAACTCGCAGAGAGATAGATATGCACTAACAATACCTAAGTGATTCACTTTCAGAGAATTGCAGTGGGCTATTATATAATGTCATTAGAAACCAGATAGTTTGATACATATATTGTTGTGAGAATATTCACTTCTGTGGCTAATACAGGAATTAAATTATCAGATCAATGATATATTTGTAACGTCAAAGAAATAATTAAATCGCTCTTTAACTTGAATTAGTAATATCAATTTTGATACATGGGCCTAAAATATGCCACATAATTTTTCAAAGACGTATCCAGGGCATAGTAATAAGTTAGACGGGTCAGGAATTCAGTTGGAGCGAGCTCGACGAAAGCTTGATGAAGCATATAATAAAACGCTAGTAAAGTCATTAGATGATATTCCACAAGAAAGCTTCAGATCTTCAAGTTAATACTCAGGGACGGCACGGAGATAGTAGTGAATGTTACGTTACAATGTTTACAAGCATGTCTGAAGTTCTGGATGTGGATCTCCTGCCGACTATTTTCGTGGACGGAGGGAAAGACCTGCCAACAAACGAGCAACGGAAGACGCTAATGATGTCGTTAGGGATAAAAGTGAATGCCGTTTATAAAAAAATGTTCATTGGTCAATAAGCAGTTAGACAATGTTTTCACTTATTTTTGGGCATGTCAATTGTGGCCCAACTTAGGCAATTATCGTAAGGGCGTAGAATAAGGTAACATAAGTGGTATGGGAAAGGCAGTAATGAGACTCGCAACTGAGCCAAGGATGGTTATGAGACAGCACCACTAGCAGAACCACAATGATTGTAATAGTAACTGCTCAGCAAAACATACAAACTGAGCGAGAACGTGCAGTAAAGATACTGAAAGGCAAAACAAGTCATTAAGACTTACTCCTGAGTACTGCGTCCAACAATGACACGGTAGCGTGCAACAAGATCAGTTATGTATCAAGATTACTCCATGGGCTATACGGACCGAAATTGTAAGTGCGGCAGCTTATGAACAAAACCGTCGTCGTATCGCACGCGTCATTGTTGACGGGGCTGTTGTCTAGTCCTCAAATAGTCAAAGTTCCGCAAATCAAGTTACACGAGTGCTCTCGTGATCTTCTTGATTACTATACAAACATCCCAGGCTTTTACAAACCAAGCAGTAATGCTGCGAAACTTATATCGAATAAGAGTCCTAAAGTTATATCAATATAAACCATCTGGGCGAAACTGCGCTACAGTTCTGATTTAACGATTGTATTGTTTTCAGAGTGAAGCTGAATATACTTGGTTATTTAGCCAAACAAGGTTCTACACCATCTACAACATCACAGCCGTGGTATTATATTGCTGCCTGTGTAATCTTAAAACTATAAATACACCGATGCCATCAATGACACAATTAACAAAGATTATGCAAAGATCCTCGAGAAGTTTGAAAATTACTCCAAGGTTCAGGATGGATGCTTTCCAGATGCTGGGAAGTTCGTCTTCATATTTCCCAGTACAAACCTTTTATTGGTTTGAGTTATACTCCAACACCATCGTGTATGTAAAAAGGGATGGCAACCGATGTTTACCGTTGCACCAAGGTACGTTTTTCCCCAATGGATACCAAACGATGGAGTATCCCTGATGGAATCGCTGCATATGAGTACTGGTACGTGCAGATCCGAAAATAAATCATGGAAATAATTACATATTCGCGGGAACAACTTTTAATTCCTCTCGAGGATTCTACCGCTTGTTCGTCCAATGACGCCTGAAATGTCGATAAGTCTGAAATCGCAAACTTACTGACGGACTCCTCCGGATTAGTATCACAATGTTGTCCGTCTTCCATATCCCCCGTACATATAGATACCTAATCAAATTGATTCCGAGTGGGTCTAACACGGGTGGTTTTTAAACCGCTTTGTAAGCAGCGGCGACAGTCTTTGGCAGAATTATTTTAACCCAATCTTATGAGTACTTTTATTATTCAACAATGCCGTGAACGACGGAAGTCATGGCACTCATCAAATTTAAACAAGTTTGCCTCTCTTTGATTTGCTATGACGTATAGTTGTTGCTTTAGCGAATGAGTGGCAACATTTGCAAGGCAAGCTTAAAGCGTTATTTGCACTTGAAACAAACTTTTATAAATGAACATGATAAAAACAAACCATGTTATGAATCTTTTTGGTAGATTGATAAAACATATCTTAAATTATTGTTGCCGAGTTTGGGGAGGTATTCCTACTAAATGCATTGAAAGATTGCACGTTAATTTGTGCAAAAGGTATTAGGAGTGAAGAAGAGAAAACGATATGATTTTATCATCGAAAGTTATGGCATACAACAATTCTAGTAAGTTGATTTTATTACATTTCTGAAGTACTGGTTTAAAATATTAGACGCAAAGGAGGACTGTTGTATAAACTATATGCTTGCTAAATGATATCGAACGATTTAGAAGCTCTGTCCAATAATGTAAATTGGACATATTTAGTCAAAGATTTATTGTCAAGATTAGGATTCTGTAAAGTTTAGGGCAATCAAGCGGTCGGTAACACTGGAAAATTTCTAGTTATTTAAATTGAGGATATCGAACAATTTTGTCTAAAGTTGGATGGATAGTCTTAAGAAGATTGGTAGAGGATTATCGTATATAAATATTGCAAATCTCGGATCAAACTTTACCTCGATTTGAATTAGAGCTGAATTAGGCTGAATATATAGAGAAATATGTCAGAAAAAATACCTAATTTATAGAACTTATACGCAAAATACTGGAATTTTAATCATTTGGCCATTTATATTTATAAAACTATTAATCATAGAAAAACTAGTTATATTCAGATGTCTTGCAAACTTTTTGACTAACCAGTAATTCAGTATGATTTTCTGATACATAAATTCTGATTTTATCTTCATATTAATACCCAAAAGATGCAGATGTCTCTGTCTCCCTGCGGAGAAACGTTTTGAATTAACAAGAGTATTTCATTTGCATTGATCTACATCTGCGTTCATATTTAGCTTCGATTACTCCTATGTTTTCTTTGTATATTGCACACTATAGATGATGATAACATGTCTTTTATTTTACTATCCGCCATTCAGTTGAAATTATTGAAATAAATATGTATCCTCACAGTCCTTTTGGGCTATTGGAATGAATAAAGACTCTTACTTCGTTCCATTCAAGAGACCGCCCTTTACGAATCATCAACAATTCTTGCATTTATTGATGCCCAAATAATCGTTGCGGAAGTGTACGGTTGAATCGTTCCACAATGGCCTGGTCGCGATGTATGCTGTGGCTTTTTTTTTTTTACCAACAACAAAGCAACGGCTCCGAAAAAATTCTTTGCCTGGATCTACCTGCTGAAGCAGTGGCAACGTTTGTGTTCCTCGAGCGTAGATACATTTAAACGCGTCTACGAAATTTATTGAATCTTTTGATCTTAACTTTCTGGCTATCGTGTCTCTGCTAGCAACATCCACGAATGTTAGTGCGTATTTGTATCCGCGCAGTCCGCGATCCCAGTGATGTGAGAGAAAGAAATGACCAGGATGGCGAACATCTTTGGAGGTCCTCACATCATTTCATCAAATCTGTCCCAACGATTGATCAGCATGCCACGCATGGACAACATTCTAGGTAACTTTTTCCGCGCTCGCTATATTTTCAACAGCTGCTTCTCCCTTACAATAACCGCGGACCTAGGAATATCGTGGACATGTTCACATCCATGTTTGCTATATCAATGGGCTTTATCTCCAATGAACGGATTTTGTCTATGAGAGACGCAACGGAGTTAACTTTGTCCATTATCAAGTGTAATCTTTACCTTCATGCTGAGGAACTTTGACCAGCGAAGGATAGGAGGTAAAAACTGTTGATATAACAAGTGTCGTTAATAGCTCAAATGGTTTTGATATACCTTGACCTGACATATTAAAAGTGCGCGATTCCGTATCATATTTCTCCGTCTTATCCGGTTAATATAGTGGGTGTGGTTCATTAGCAGTATTTAAAAATAATCTTCTGTCTGTTGAAAAACAGACACAATCAATGACCACAAGGTGTTGTTGATAGTCAAAGATGGAATGATGATAGTATTGATATAACAACTGTTATGGACCCTCAAAGTTAGCGAAGCGAACAAATAATCGAAGAAGTGGGGAAAAGTTATAAGGAATGTATAAGGGGTTTGGAGTCTGGAAAACAAAATTGACTTCACGGTCTCAAATCCCCATTAATACATCAATTATGGTATAAATGATGACGAAGACCAATAAAAACGATCTATTACTGGAAACATTTCTGAATTCCATAAGGAAAATGTATCTGCAGTATTTTATTTCAGTGATGATGATGATGATGATGATGGGTTTACAATAATTTTATGTTCAGTGATTGAAAAATACAGAACTTCAAATATATCATACTCGGAGAATTAAATATTTTTAAAAAAAATCTAAATAAACGCCATATTTGATTGATTGGCATATTGTTAACTGGTCTGAAAACTCGTTGATCTCGCTGTGATCTGGTTTGTATGAACGGTGTCCATGACAAATAAACCGAAAAGAGCAAACATGCATGATAAACTTAATCTCAAAGAGACTTACAAACATAAAATATAGTATACATTAAACGATTCATACAGATGGAAGAAATTAGGAAGGGTAATCGACAAGCAGTGTGACTCTACAACAAAATTTAACTGGTGAATTGAACTAATCTGACGTGCCCGATCTCTCCAATTTCATCTCCTTATCCACTTTAAGCAGTGTTAAAAATTTTGGAAATAGGTGTCATTGTGACTGGATGGCAAATATGTACAGTAACCTACTTACAATGATAATTTGTAAATTAAACCCACGTCCAACTTATGCCTCTTTTTCTCTTTTTGCACAACATGTTGACTTGAATTGAGAGAACAGAAAACAACTTAAAACTGCATTTTATTAAATAAACTCAATATGAACATTCAGATGCCATCCCTCTATTAATTATTTCGTCTGCATTCCATTGAAACGTATTCCGTAACTATGGTCAATGCTTAATTCATCTCATGCACTTTCATTTTCCCCAAAATATGCATGATAATTTATCAAACCAGTGCTTAAAAGAATCCGATAGCCCGACGCCCGGGTCCGCTGTAATTTCAGATTGGACCCATCCTGCATTATAAGTGATGTTCCCGTCCGGCTTGTCGAAAAACATCTAATTTGCTTAGAAAACTACGATGCGCTGATGAAATGAGGAAATTTATTTTCAAGATGGATCAGATTGAAAGACTATTACATTATCAATATTTATCCCCATGTATGCCCCTCATGAGGATCGTCTACTTCTACCTTTATCTAAAGCTGCAAACTTTGTGTTCAAAGCGAAGTACGTGATTTATGAATGGGGAACAGATTGCCTGGGTTACTATAATTAGTGCTCAGATGGCTTTAACATAAATGTAATTCTAAAATACTATCTTGGATACTGATGTGCCGGAAACCAGCCAAATTCAGTCTAGTGGCTACCGGAACTGTTTCAGCAATTGTTGCAACCGGTGCAATGATGTGTGGCCGCGTAATTCGACAGTGGTAAGTCTATACACAAGCTGTTAATTATTTACTTTATTGTTGTAATTTGGAGAGTTTAGGTCAAATGCTGAATGTTTTTATAGGCATTATAGGTAATAAATGGATCAAATGTGACTTTGTTAGCTTCTGAGTTATTGACTAAAAATCGACCGTCCTTTGACGGAGTTGAAATAAAAATGAAAACCGACTAAAAATGATTTCGGCAAAACTACTTAAGTACTTTTTATGCTCTTGTTTAATTGCTATTGAGTTGTTTAAACTGTTTCAATTTTAAAAAAGTTTATGAAACATAATGCAGCTTTCTATTTTTCATGCATACATTAGTGTAATGAAACACCGATTAAACATATTAAGCGGTAACAATTAATAACAAAAGTATAAACAGAAACTATAATTAAAACTATAATTAAGACAAGCTTCAGATGCTAATGAACGTAAACACTGTTGATCCACTGAGTAAGAAGGACATTGTTAGAGAAATTAGACGATAACCGACCACAGGGCCTGAAGGAAAACATTGCTTTACGTAAAATATTGAGAGATCAAAATAAGGTCAAGTTAATATGATTTTGTTTCTATCGCTTCATATCTGAAGTGAAGTAATTACAACGTTTTGTGATAAATAATATTAAAAAGGGGCAATATTTTGGGCATATGGAAATTGGAGTCCGGGCTTGTGGAATTTGAGTCAGGGCTTGTGATATATTTTTAGTCACCAGCCCTGGGCTTGTGTTAATTTTTTATTTTGAGCACTACAAACTGAACCATAGGTTTGGAAATTGTTAATCAGGACTATCAATGTATTTTTACAAGTATATTTTATATGAACCTAAATTCATTGATGATTTGTATCTGGTATTGTTCGTTTTTAATATAAATTAGGCATTCCTCCCAATAATTGCAAATCATTAAAAGTTTTAAATATATCTCAAGTCTGTGTTGAGATTTTTAAAATCGATTCTAAGTTCGTATGGTGAGAGACTTTTTGGATCTATTCCAGGCTTTCCTGGTGAGATAATTTTGGGATATATCGCAAGTTTATCTAATGAGGTATTCTTGGGATCCATCATTCATGTCACTGATACTACATTATTTATATTAATTCAAACTTTTTATGGTGAAGCGTCTCTACCAAAATTGAATGGTGAAACTTTTTTGCATTTTGTCCCATATTATCGTAATCAGACATAAGTCTGGCAAGAGAATGTTTCGATCGATCCCACATTTTTCTGGCTATAGATTTTTAAATGATTTGTTATGGAGTTTAAAATATGAGACATTTATGGGACTGATCTCAAGTTTCTTTTCTTTAAACATTATTTGGTACGACAACCACTATTTTCCAAAAGTAACATATTCCAAATTTATCCTACGTTTGCTGCTTATAAAATTTTTGTGGAGATCGATCTCAAGCTTGTATAATAAATACATTGCATCCAGCCATAATTTATCTGCAACCTGTTAGGGTGAAGTGTGAAAAGAGGAACTTTGAAGATTGCTGATCAATATATGTGGCAACCGCTGTGAAAACAAATTATATCTGAGAGATTTCCGGAGAACTACATGCAAAATTATGCATGTAGCTTGGTTTCAGCTGCGTTGCAAGCAAGGGAATCTACTCTAAAGTTTCCAGTTGGTTATAGGAGGGTTTCTAATAATGAACATACACTTCCCATTAGATTCAGCGCAGTTGTAAGCATTCAGTTTCACAGAAATTATTCAGTAACCCATTACAATTACTTGTTTTCAAAGTGACAGAGTTTACAAGTTTCCGTGTGGTTTTAGTTACCCTTTTATTAGGAAACTGCTATTCTTGTTTCCGTTTCATCTCAACAATTTTGGATATATTAGTTACCTTGCAGTTCCATGGTACCTCATCTGAAAGATTAAACTTCACCAGTTCTGCTTTATCGGAAACTATTAAAGTAATTTTCGCCTGCTTTCAGAAAAGTGCATACTGATGGAAATTGCACATTCCGTCATATATTAAGCTAGAGTAAAAATAAAGTAGCAGTTTCCGTTATGTTTTCCTTATATAAAGATAAACTAAAAGACAAACGCAGCATATCTATAATACCGATTGACTATAACTGGAAAATGTATGGCAACTGTCTTTTACCAGGGTTGATTTGGTTTCATGGCAGACTTTTTTAATTTTGATCAAATGATACTAATAAACGAAAAGAAACCATCATGAAACTCACCACGTTCCTGGTTTTCAAAGTTTATAACTTGCAATGGTTGCTTTAAGCTGCTTGCTTGTATCACACCTGGATAGATGTGCTTTATTGATCCGGTACCATAGTAGCTAAACATAGAAGCATCACGTGATTTGTATGTGTACAAAATATAATTTAGCCACTGATTCCCCCAAAATTCATTTTGTTTTGCTCTGTGTAATAAATTTGCAAAAGGTAAAAGAGTCCATCTTGTTTCTCTATAGTTAAAACAGTTACTAATTATATCAGCAAGTATCCCTGCAAACTATACTAGCAGTTGTTTAAGCATCTAAAATTGGTATTGTATGAGGGAAACATTTTATCTTGTTTATTTAACTAAGAAAAGACAGATATTTATTATGGTTTGGGAATATTCGGCTTCTTTCAAGTATCTATTTGGGTGATCTGATGAGTTAATCCTACACTTGGTTAAATAATGGCTTACTGACTGTAAACGTCAAGAACTCCATATGTCACATCCGCTGTCACCCACAAGATGTGTATTTTCTGGACTTTATACGTCATTATTAGATATTTTTAAGGTTCACACAGTGCATCAAATAACACTAGGGTAAGTGCTCTAGTTTACTTCCAGAGAACTTTTGTTTCGTAGTGCTGAAGATGACCGAAGTTACAATGAAATCTGGAAGGTATGAGCAAATCTGTTTTTTGGATTAAACTCAGACTTTGACAAGGGGTCCGAGTCAGAACGAAGGGATTCATATGACTTATACTAATCCTCAAGCCAATAACACTTTCCACTGGGTTGCCATGGAAGCCAATGGTTGCTAGAAAGAGGTCTTTGAAAGTTTTAATTAGGTAGCTCATCGATAATGCATCTCATATGAAGTATTCACATACAGATCTTTCATACTGGCCAAGAAGTTTAAAGGATATGCAGAATTACATATTCCATCAGGTTGACGTAGATACAGAATTAGTTTCTGTTCTTAATTGCTTAATGAATTACAATTTGCTTCGCATTTGCATGCTTGGGGTAAGGACATCTATAGCTATTTACAAAACTGAATGTAAATAAACACTTTCTGAAGATAGTAGGTGGACCTTTGTATGTGTGCAGGATGGTATCTTGCGCCATAATATAATGGTGTTGTGAAAACACAATTGGATTGCTCCCATCTATACCTTAATTGTAAGTCTATTAGCCCAACATATATAACTTTTGCAACATTTCATTAAACCTTAATCGCCAGGTTTGTAAACATCTGGGTAAATGCATCGGTCATACTGTCATTATTCCTCCATATATGATATGCCTTTACCTTTATATATATATACTTGTATGTAGAGTAAGTAAGCTGATATTCTTTTTTAAATTGACTTTATCTATCCTTTTATACCCAGTACTGTTATTCTTCGTAAACAATTTATTTCCAGATAGACTATATGAGTTCTAAAGGAGAAACGTTCACTATGATCACATACTTAGTGTATGATTAATGTGGAAGATAAGAATAATCACATAGAGTATACGATGATTGTGGAAGATATGAATGAGCATACACTTAGAGATATAATTAATGCTGATGATACGAAATAATTTACAAAGGTATTCTTATTTATATAACTTTGGAATGTACATGTATATAAGGTTCTGTCGTTGATATTAATCTAGTCTAATTAACTTGAAATCTTTCATTGACTATGTTGTGGAGGTATGATGATCTTGCCGCAAGCAGAACCAGACTATTGGATCGTATCCTCTTCTTAAGTTTTCTCTCTCTCTCTCTCTCTCTCTCTCTCTCTCTCTCTCTCTCTCTATATATATATATATATATATATATATATAGTCGCTAAAGTTTACTTCTAATACTATTTTTGGAATCGAATTTGGTTTGGGCCACAACTGCATCACTTCGTTTATCTGCTCAAAATCTCGTGCGTTAACTTTTTCTTTATTGTCTTAAATCTTGGTCAGTTTTCCTTGGAACGCTATACGTTTCGAAAACTTGATATTGGAGGTTTTGTTTTACCTCAATGACACACATGTGCATGCCTTCGGTGCATTTGCTGTTCCTACACTACAATTTCAATTTGGTGGTTGCCGGAGAACATTGGGATACTTTTGTTTAATTTTGTGTCTGGCCCAATGCATGTTTTGAAAAGCTGATTCATGTTTCACGTAAACTTGTCACTGATGTCAATAGTAATGCCTGTCCGTCGAGAACTCGCTTTAGAACAAGTCCTGGTAAGTGAGATATATGCACTAAACGCGACATTTTGTATTACCTGGAACTGTGATTGTCCAAATAAATTTTATCAGTAAGGCGAGAACCTGTAAGTTGGAGTCTAATTTTCTCATCGATGCTTAGTCTGCTTAAATTCAACTTCTTCATCAATACAATTATAGGCGATTTCAGGTTTGGAATTCGATTGCCGGGCTTTTCAACTATCGCGAACATTAAAACGGAATCGGTTTAATTTAAAGTGCCCGTATAATATTCATGCTAGTATGAGTACCTTTAATACATTTCATTACTTCTCAGATATGATATTTGTTTTCGACATAAACTCCAAGCATTTAATTGGTTTCATTCGAGTGGGAACAGTACAGCAGTATAAATTAGGAACAGTGTGATTTTGGCAGCATGGGGCTTTAGTTCTTTACATATTTAAATAGTCAGTTTTCATATTTTAACTGCATACAGACTACACCATCCCTAATTGACCATAATGACAATCCGTATCACCTTTGGTATAATGTCTGTCTAAGTCATAGCCCAAAGCTCACTCCTATGTGAAGGTCAGTTTTAAACTCTACCTGCCAGGAGGGAAAGCACAAATAGTTACTTCCTGGTTGGCAGTCTACGATTGTAGTTCCTGCTGAAACTATGACAATTCGTTTTTGTGTCCTTATAGAAATGTGTGCTGCCTGGAGATTTTAAAACACACCTTGGTGACAGAATGCCCTGCTTGGAAGAAATTGCATAATGGTGAGCTACATTGCCCAGATAATGTTTCTACGTGCAGAGTAATGTTTCTACGTGCTAGAAGAATCATATAACTGAGGTGTTTTCAACATGGAAAGCGCATAATTATTGTGCTTAGTAATCATTCTCTGATACAGTAAGTAGAGAACAGGTGTAAAAAGTATTCACTACAACCAGGCGTTTTTTCAGTAACATTTACAAGTTTGATTCTGTATATTAATGATTGACAATTTACTATGCTTTCAATGGTTGAAATGGGAAAGGTATATGTAGTCTGACATTGTATGAGCCGATAAAGATTTCTTGTCAAACACTACACATTAGAATGTACTTAGGGAGTTAACATTCCATGTCTAATCTAATTAATCAGATCGAAAATAACTTTTAAAACGTTCAACATATAAGAAATTTAGGATAGACAGGCATAAAAAAAATGTTCCTCTGCAAAGAAATACCTTTACTACAAACCAAGGTTTACGGCTCAAGATATATGACCATTATCTAATTAAACAGTATATTGCATTTGCTGACGGTACCATTTTTGCAATGCAAGTAACTCTTCCTGATAAACAATATGAGATATTTAATTTCCGTGGCAACGACATCATACATATGCTTTTGAGGTATTATTTATTATTTTACATAAAGTCATGACAAGAAACTCAAGCAAATTTCGAAGTAGAGATTTTTTTTATAGACATCGAAAGCAATAAAGACGTTAGATGTAATGCATTTTTCTTTCTCTGTTTCAAAAGATGCATCTTTTCTTTAACCTTTTGTAACGCTGCACAAAAAGTATACTTTATATTACTGTGAACATGGAGATACAATTTTATTGTTTTATCTGGTTTTGTTCTGCATTTACGCTGAAAGATAAACAAATTTGTATATTGCATTTAACATGTTTTAGTCCAAGAAGAACTATTTCATGTTAAACAGGTGGACGTGTTAAGAAAATTAACATAGACGTTAGTGTACCCCAATGTACAGTTCATGCCACAGAAATGTTCAAATCATTCGTGATAAGTTTTCAATTGTATAAAGTATTACGGCTGAGTGGCCTAAACCGCTCACCTTTGTAGATCAAGGCGATCTCACCGTTGTCCGTCTGAGTTCGATTCTCGGTATTGGCTAATGTGGCTATTTGAGAAATCTTGCCAGTAGCTTCTCGTGGGTCAGTGCTTCTTACCGGGGTTTTCCTGGGTTCTCCCTCCACTAGTTATACTGGTCGCCTCGTATGGACATCATGTGCTCAAATATGGTGCTGAAAACACAACAACAACAACAACAACAACAACAATAAAATTATTATGATCTTAATAACTGTTTACTAATGTAGACCCCATTGATTGTCTTAACAATATCAGCCAATCATAGTGAGCCGAACGTAGATTTATTGCAACGAATATTCAATTAAGCTATCTCATAATGAAATAGTTTGTTCTTTTAATGTACAATTTTTGAGGTAATAGTTTAAATCTTTAAATGTATTGCTAGTATGGTTATATATATATATATATATATATATATATATATATATATATATATATATATATATATATATATATATATACAGATAGATATATATATATATATACAGAGAGAGAGAGAGAGAGAGAGAGAGAGAGAGAGAGAGAGAGAGAGAGATGTGTATGTGTGTATGTACCAAAGCGAGACAGAGAGAAATTAAAAAGACATTTAGACAAAGAATAAAAACCATGAAAATATTTGTAGCAGAGTCCTATCTTAGTCGATATATATGGTCATAATTTTGTGTTAATTAGTAACTAGAAACTTGACACTTAGCATAATGTACCATTTGTGTTGGGTAATTCGCTATAACAGACAAGCTTGAAAAGTTATGCCCAAACCAATGTTCAATTGAATAGGGTAATATCTCTATTTTGCTTTACTGTAATGATCTTTGGTCGCAAACTAATAAACAGAAAAAGCAGAATCAAGTTTAGTAAAATTCGATAAATATTTTAATTTTTTAAGATATAAAATAAAAGTTTAAGAGGATCTTACAGTATAGTAAATTCAATCCCAAATAATCCAAAAAGTTCTATCCCAAGTCCAAAAACAGTGAGTGTTGCGAATGAATTCCAAGTTTTGAATATGCTGATGTACCAATAGTCTTCTTATATAACAATGCTATAATCTAGAACGTCTTTAAATTAATTCATAATAATCCCAAAATACTGTTGTAGTCCAAAATCTCCCTGAGCACTATGTAACTCCAAAGACCAACTGAAATAATTAATTCCTCTCATATTATATCTCAACACACCTAAAAGCGATTCCATAAAGACCGATATTAAAATAGGAATGAATAAGTGTTTACTTGATCTTCATTATATAAATGATACCACCTGACTTAAGACACAGCAATATTCTCTGCAGCTAATTGGTTTCCACTGGAAATTTCCATCAAATTAGTAACCACAGTCAGGTCCGTTTACTTGAATTTTAGCAAACAACCTGACAAGATGAGGTAGACGATAACTTTTCCCGGGGGGGGGGGGGGGAAACCAATGTTCTGAACTCAAATCCAAGTAAGCATGTTGTTTATAAATGAGCATTATCTTAAAGTATACGGTAATCTACAATCATGCACAAATGCTAGCTATGAAATAAGTTGTTTACAAATAACCCTTACAATTGTGGACAAATGTTTATCACACACTATAGAGATACATAACACTACCAAACAGATGCGGAGGTCTTCCGCTCGTATCGTAAATAAAATCAAACTTGATTCACACGCCCTGAAAGGTATCAATGACGCCATTCAATAGCATGCTTTAATGATAACTTTGGCTCAGTTAACACATATTAATTAATCTGATACATGAAACGAGCTTAAAAAATGCCCTTCTGAGAACATTTACACCCAGAAATAGTATTAATAGTGATATTACTGCAGAGAGTCTAAGATGTACGGTCTTGCCCGAGTTGTGCTTTTGGATGTCAATGCACTCAGAGTAATGTCTATATGGATAGATGTATTCCTGCAACTTGTTTAATCTGAATCTTATATTTTTTTCTTTTGGTTGGGGGGGGGGAGGTATTTGTTTGGCTTTTGTTGTCTGTTTTGTTGGGTTGTTTTAATTTTTGTTGTTGTTGTTGGTTTTTGGGGGTGGGGATGTGGGGGGAGGGGCGTGTGCTTTCGTTTTGCAAGAGTACATGATTAGACCACTAGAATAAACAGCCACGTTATTGTCACTCATTTACTATACCATAAGCATATCTATTTCAAAATAAATCAGGCAAATATAAATGTACTCTACATGGTCGAAAATATAGTCAAACGTTCATACAAGTCGCCATACGTTTAATTGGTGAAATTAAGAATATGTCAAAAGTTAGAGTATGTATAACCGTGTTAGTCTTATAGTGCGCATGTCTAACCGTGTTAGTCTTTTAGTGAGCATGTCTAACCGTCCAACAAGTCTTTTGTGATGCATGTTTATATGTGTAATACGTCCTTTGTAGAATATGTTTAACTTTGCAAGAAGTCTTCTGTGGAGGCTATTTGTCATACGATAGACGTAGGCGTGCATTTTTTATTATTACATTTTAGCTATTGTATACTGAAATAAATATTGTACATTATGTTGCCTCGAAAGTATTGACTATGTAAACTCCTTCGTGAATATAAATATTGACTACATAAACGTCCTTTTGAATATAAGTATTGACTATATAAACCCCTTCCTTAATATAAGCATTGACTATATAAATCTCTTCCTGAATATAAGCATTGACTATGTAAATTCTTCCTGAATATAAGTATTGACTATATAAATTCTTCCTGAATATAAGCATTGACTATATTAACCCCTTACTGAATATGTAATGAGGGCCAGGAGCAACGTACAATGAATATATTCATCGTGACCAAATATCTCTATGCAGTACAACATACCACAGTTTACTATGCAGTACAACATACCACAGTTTACTAACACTTGCAGTTTATGTAGTCATTACATGGCGCTTCCATATCTGGGAGTATTCTAAATAGCTGATATTTAGTTTGTGGTAACTAGGTCTAACAATGTCATCAAATTTAAAATTACTTCATAAATCCCTTCCTGAATATAAATTTTGACTATGAATCCCTTACTGAAGTGAAGTATTCATTATATTAGCGTCTTGAGGAATATAAGTAATGACTATATAAACCCCTTCCTGAACATAAGTATTGGCTATATAAACCCCTTCCTGAAAATATATATTGGCTATATAAACTCCTTCCTGAAAATAAGTATTGACTATATAAACCATTTCCTGAACATAAGTATTGACTATATAATCCCCTTACTGAATATAAATATTGACTATATAAACCTCTTCCTGAATATAAGCATTGACTATATAAACCCCTACCTTATAATAAGTATTGACTATATATATTCTTCCTGAATATAAGGATTGACATTATTAACACCTTACTAAATATGTAATGATGGCCAGGAGCAACGTACAATGAATATATTCATCGTGACCAAATACCTCTATGCAGTACAACATACCACAGTTTACTATACAGTACAACATACCACAGTTTACTAACACTTGCAGTTTATGTAGTCATTACAAGGCGCTTCCATATCTGAAAGTATTCTAAATAGCTGATATTTATTTTGTGGTAACTAGGTCTAACAATGTTATCAAATTAAAATGAACAGCTCACTTAACTGTTTTAATCCTTCATCACTGTGTCTTCACTATCTCATATTTCCGTAATTGTTTGCTATACCTTTTTCTATCGTTATATAAAGAGCTTTAGTTCCAAATGTTTTGAAACCAGAATCATAAAGGGACTCGAAATAGACTTTCATGCCAGTAACGTATAATGACATCAGAACTATTGTATCATCCATGGAAAATGCCATATACCATAGGAATTTCGAACTAACAATTTTATTTTCAATAAATATCCGAAAGGCAAACATAGAGAATCTGTCATCTCTACCTACCTGTTTAAAATCAGCCTTTCAGTTGCATATTTATCTACATTTTAATAGAAGTAAGTATAAGCACATCTATTAGAGGTGCTATATGTTATGTTTGTTTGTTGTTTTCTTTCAATATCCAAACAATAGTTGATTTAATCAATTAACAATTATTTGATTTTCAATAAACTAATGCCTATTAGCCCCATAGGTATGGACAGATATGTCTCCAATAACTCAGAAATATATTCGTATTCAAATCTAACCCGAAATGTGCTTGCTACAAACCTATTCATTTATTTATCTATTTATTTGGAGAGTGGGCCAACATAATTGCAAATAGGCCATTAAGTGAGATTTGGATGCGTTTACATTGATACCTCTTCAACCTTGATCTTAGACGTAACTAGCAACAGAAGAAAAAAAAAACATTTTAAGGAGTTCCTCGATTTGAGTAATTGGGAGCCAAATTTCAATCCAACATAAGCATCAGACTAGCACCATAAACAACAATTGGCACAAAAATTATACTTTATTGTTTCGGTCATTGTTATCAAACTAATGATGTTCATCAATGCAATATTGTTTTTCTTAGTTGCAGCAAATATTTTCAGAGGGCCTCTTCAATACTAGTGTTTGAACGTTCACTACAGAAATATACAGAAACGAGTATCCCACGCCTTCACGCATAAGTATCCCATACCTTTACGCATACACAGAAAAAGTATCCCACGCCTTCACGCATACGTATCCCATGCCTTTACGCATACACAGAAAGAGTATCCTACGCCTTCACGCATATACAGAAAAGAGTATCTCAGTGCTTCACGCATAAGGTTTATAAAGTTTACTATTTTACAGAATTAATGACGTGATTGATAAATGTCTGAAGAGTGTTACCATTTATAATGGTCGTATTTTATGATGCTCTATCGAACTGGATGATCACTAGGGAGAAACATACACTCAAGATATCGAGCAACAGTAATAAAAAGAAAATACACATAATGGAACACGGTTAAGGAGCAAGGCCATAGTTATAAAATGATACAATTTTAACTTGCTTAGTCGAGTAATGAGTCATTATCTCGGATTCCATAAGCTAATAATTCCGAAAATTCATTTATTATCTATCGAAGGTGTGATTCACGCCGTTTCAGTGCCGATATATTTTTTTTACTCTTTGAAGTACAAGTAGCCCTGTGACAAAGACATACAATCGAGGATCAAGTTTGTGTACATCTTTTCTCTTTGAAATATTTTCAGAGTTTTCGGCCCATGAATAACTTATTTCATTTCATCTCATAACCATTAATAAGTATTCATAAACTGCAATCTTATATCTATTGCAATTGATAAAACTAAGACAAACGTCAAGTTCACTAAGGCTAATTGAGTCATAGCCTTTACTGTCTTTGGTATGAAGAATATTCAAACCAAACCTGCCTGCTACGTGTAGGCTCGTACAAAAGTAACAATAGAAAAGAGTGAAGTCAGCAAGCTTTGTAACGTTTAACAAAATAATTTATTTCCCTAGAAAACAAGATAAAATTATGAAATAGGACTTACGGTTTGTGAATATAATCCACAATTTAATCCTAGGATTAAAAAATATAAGTCCTATCACTAAATAGTTCTAATTGAATCCAGGTTCCAATCTCGATGACGTTCCAATATGGAAGGCGATGACGTCAGATAAGGTCGTTGTACTAGTGGCAACAGATTCTCGATTGAATCACAGTTTATAATGTTTCCGTTTAGAATTCAAGAATAAATTTCCACTGAATATCTTTCTCCCAGAACTTTTATAAATATGAAGCACTTGTGTAGTTTTCTAGAGAATGAATTATTAAATTCCAAAAAATAAATGAACTTCAAAACAGTCTGGCTTCAACAATAAAGCACCTTGAGCTCTGAGGTGTAAAAATTACGACTGGACTAATCTACTATCAATTGGCTGTTTTAAGGCTCGATTTTAGATCACATGGTGGCTCATGTGACAGGCGACGTGACCACTAATTTGAACAGCGCAATAAAAAAAAATGCCATTTAGCACGTAGCTAGATTAGCCCTATCTAAGAATCAGATTCTCACGCTAGAAGTGAATATAAAAATAAAACTGTTTACAACATAGCTGACACGTAGGCTGAAGATGACCTTGGTAATAGCCAATCATTTTCGCGTAGTATTTACAAAATCTATGAACCAGGGTGAGCTAAAAATAGTGCTGAAGAAATCGTTATAATCTAATTGGTCAAGTCAATTTTCCGAAAAAGAGATTCAAATCCAATAAAAATTATAATTACAATAAAATGTAATGAAATAAAAAAATAAAATAAGAAAAGAATTTAAAAACTAGCACACAAGTAATTTAATTACATATTCGTAACACTGCCTTAAACATCTATTCATACTACATAACTTTCTTCTAATCACAAACCCACTTATCCTTGAGACCACATCAACCTATTATTCTCAGTTTGTACCACACCTTGAGACCATATCATCCCATCCATCCATCATTACTTTTTGTACCACACCTGCAGACCACATCAACCTATCCATCAATCTTTTTTGTACCACGCCTTCAGACCACACCAACCCATCCATCCATCAATCCTTTTTGTACCACGCCCTGAGAGCATAACAACCTGTCCAGCCATCAATCCTTTTTGTACCACGCCCTGAGACCATACCAACCCGTCCATCTATCACACTTTATGCACCATCTTAAGACCACACCAACCCATCCATCCATCAATCCTTTATCTACCATCTTGAGACCACGCCAACCCATTCATCCATCAGTCGTTCTTGTACTATCTTGAGACCACACCAACCCATCCATCCATCAGTTCTATTTGTACCATTTTGAGACCAAACCAACACATCCATCCATCAATCATTTATGAACCATTTCGAGATCCGCCAACCCATCCACCCATCAATCTGTTTTGTACCATCTTGAGACCACACCAGCCCATCCATCCATCAATCCTTCTTGTATCATCTTGAGACCACACCTTGTAGGTCAGAGAGACAAACATATATAGACATCGGATGCTCGTAACAAAAATGGCAACTTGAAGTGATTAGCAACAAACAAACAAAATTATGGTACAAACGAAATTGAGCGAAAATATTATTTAAAAAATTGCAACCTAATATTTTCGCAGCATTTGCATATACATTTCTTAAATACACACGAATATATATTTTCATATGCATTCGTGTGCTGACATTCGCATACCGTCCAAATCTACACATGTGTGAAGTGGCTTTAGTGCTACATCTGAAAATGGTTCAAACTTACACGCCATGCAAATATACATGCGTGTGCAGATCAGTTCACATTACGAAATTTAGTATTAAACAGTCATACATATGTCAAATAGGTATCAGACATATAAACCTTGTATTAATTGATTTGTTACTTCTTGACTACGAGTTCGTGTGCCTTTGAATTTGCGTGCATAATTAAACAGTACGGAAACAAGATGCAGACACAAGGTATTCTTCATGTTAGACACAACGTACAATATTGATATTAGTGAAATGAGTTCAAAGAATTCTGGCAAAAATATTTCAATTATACAAATTATAAATTTGAATTATATGATTCCTTTCGTAAGAAAGCAGAAACCAGAGATTACAAGAGAATTTTAAAGCTTATTTTGGGTCGGGGCCACGGAGAGAGTAGGACTATTTTGACAAATTCCAGGGTCCACAACGGTTAGGGGGCCCACCAACGTCACAATTTGTACTTAATAGAAGCCTACTGGAGAGTTTTTCCTACGGTCTACAAATCCTGGTTGCTACCCTGTTATGGATTATGTTTCCTAAGCTCCAATTGAATCAACTAAGCATGTAGGAGGTTGGACAAAATTCACAACAATATCAATATCCATATATACGAATATATTGGGTTCCAATATCTGTCTATTGAAAATATTGATGTGGCCTGAATTCCACCCATAGAAATACAGTTATATTTATACTCATAGCTCTGATTGTGCTTCACTTCTGTCAATCTTGCCTTCCACAAAAATGACACCAGTCTGATATCCAACGCACGGCTTCATTTTCACCATCTGCAAGGGAGGCATGTTTTATTGTGCTGTTAATTCGTTTCCTGCCATTGATATTAAGTTATAGTACAGGTTGCTCAGTCTAGTTTCTTTAACAGTGCCACAAGCAGCACTCGTGGACAAAGAAGGTTTATAAATTATAATATCTAAAAAGAATATTCCATAATTCCTGTAAATGTCTTGAGGGAACTTACTTACAATCCCGTTCATAAAACGGTAGTCAATAACAGATGATACAGATCTTTTGTAGACATAATTATGTGCAATTTTAACCCCAGTTTAATTAATGTGAGATTATTTCATTTAAACCAACGTAGCTACATTAATACAAGATCTATTAAAATGTGTGATACACAAAGCAATGATATAAAGAGTGGCAGAGGTTGTTTTCCTGGTAGGGGTGGATTGTACCATAAGACAAAATTGGGCATTTTAGCAAGGATAATAAATTTCCTCTTTGCTATACGCCATTTTCTTCTAAATAGATGCTTGTACTCGTTCTTCAGCACACCAACTTCATTGCACTTATACTAATTTGTAGGTGAGTGCAAAGCTTAAAAACAAACTAATACTATATATTTTCTGAATTAGGGTTCAAAATCGTCAATTATGATCATAAATTTGACAAAATTCTTTGTATTTATTTCTGTTTCTGATTCGACAGTTGCCTTTGTAAACAAATACTATCCAGCACGTCTTTACTTGCAGCCTTCCAACGAGTTTTGTTCACGACGAAATTAACTTGCCGACACATTGTAATCCCGCGTTCAATTGTGTGGTTCAAATATACGTATCGGACAGAGAATTGTTTAAACTGCCTTTGTTAAGTATTGCCTATAAATATCAGAATCGTATTATATATGGAACATTGTCATAGTAAATATATATTTGAAGTTATGTAAATGCAGAAACACAGAGAAACATTCATAGAATACATACAACGTGATGTCTCCGTAATATCTAATGGCTGTATCAATTCCTCTTTAAGACGATTGTACGGATAGAAATAAAACATTATTTCTTGAGATTTAATTAAACGTACAAGCACGTGACTTTAGAATATATAAATTGCTCTTTGCTACTTTCTTATCTGAATTTGTATTACATTAAATTGTAATTATCAACTATAATACGTTGAATTTACTATTCGTAATAGAATTATTTTATTCAGCTTCATTTTTACTATTCCTCTCTTAAAACCATTAACTTGTTTGCTAGGTGTAATAAAAAAATAAGAATATGCATCTAATTTTGCCCATCATTCTGAGCCACTGTTATTACATACATACATACTAGCTCTCACTCTTTCTCTCCCACCACCTGTACCTCTCTCTCTCTCTCTCTCTCTCTCTCTCTCTCAGACGCGACTTTTGTTTGCTGTTTATGACTCACATTTGCTGTTATGTAAATACTTTGCCGACCCAAATTTCAAAGGTTCTTGGGGTAGCAATTCGTCGTGGAGAGGATACTTCATTAGGCAGATGTTATATGAACTCTCTGCGAGAGAGAGAGAGAGAGAGAGAGAGAGAGAGAGAACAACCAACTCTTTATTTGTTTGTTAGCCCGGGTTATAAACATAGAACAGTACAATTATCTACAAGAAGCACAATCATCGTACAATTACTAAGAAATACAAGTACCGAAAGATCGAAAGAACACTAATTAGCCCGTCATTCAATTATCTTTTCCACATGTTACACAATCATAACTTTCTGACAAACGAATTGTACGGCTGTATTTACAACCTATTGACTTATTATTTAGTGATTTCTATTTGAAAACGTTCATTTGAAATTTGATATTTGTCTGTTCATGCTGAATTATGCAGGAATACTAATAACGTCATTATGCAATCCAGTTCAGAAGATATATATGTATGTTCATTGATATACTATTTCCTTTGATCAAGCATCGAATTTGTTCCATTAAGTGTTATGTATTATTCAAATAGACATTCAAATATCATTTCTGATAATGTTATCTGCGTACATGATGACGTCGATCACATAAATACACATTCAATTATTAAAGTGAAACAATGACATGTATAGTGTATTTAATTCTATTATAACCCAGCTTTTTATCTCTTCTGAAAGAGATTAACATCTCAGTGGTTTTTCAAATAGTTGAATACGATGCACAAGATATTTGGGGGTTTATTTCTTCCTACATTCACACAAAAGGTCTTTTATTTTTTACGACTTAATGGTCATAAACTAAGTAACAGAAAGAAGCAAAACCAAACGTTTTGTAAACATTAATAAATAATTTAATTTTCAAAGTTATAAATGAAAATGTGAGAGGAATCTACAACATTATGAAGTACATCAAAGTCAGAAGAATGAAAAATTCAGTACAAATTTCAAAACTGGAAATGTACTTGTCCGCCAAGAATCGAGACGTTGTCAAAATGGCATAGTCCAGATCTCCTTTGAATAATTCACAACAGTTCAAAATGATATTATAGTCGAATGAGTACTTTCTTTTTTGCACTGAATAATCCTTACAATTTTTTTTCTTTTCAGATAATATTTATATCAGCATAAAATACGACTACCTACTTGATGTTACACTGCTCACGTGACAAATCACATATTTCCAACATGGTAAAGTAATTCACATGATTTGACCCACCTGCGTTAACTTAATTTTTCTAACATACCACCTGACCGACGTGTCAATGGGAAAAGGGCCAAATCGTGTCAACATATTTACTAATTTTATTATTAGTAACTGTAATCACGTATGTAAGCATACATTTATAGAGCCTATGTAATGTTACGTTCTTGTATATATTAAAATAGGAATTATGCACGTACGAAATTTGAATTGAAGATAATCATTACAATTTTCAGTCACGAATAAAATATTAAAAATCAGACCAAAAATCATCTACCAAGCGTTACAATATATATATATATATATATATATATATATATATATATATATATATATATATATATATATATATATATATATATATATATATATGCAAGTATATATATATATAGAGAGAGAGAGAGAGAGAGAGAGAGAGAGAGATATGAACTAGACTTTTCCTTTAAGCAGTTATGTTTGACCCTATGACATATTGATCTAGAAACAAGAGGATTTTTGTATTCTTATGAATATCTATATTTTTGTAACTTCTGGTAATGATTTTTTTATATAAATTTTCATCATTTTTATTCATGGTTGTAAACTGTATAGAATAATTTTGTTATAACTTGTGTACGTGATTTGAATCTGTTCAGAACGCAAATTGCGTAGGATCTATATAAAAGATGTTTACGTACGTGTTGACAATTAGTAATAATAATCTTAATAATATCACTTAAAATGGTGTTCTATGGCATTGCTTTTCAGTGCCTGATGGGATATGAAAGTTTCAAGAATAATTATGTGGTTTCCCACTGGTTTCGTGAGATCACATGAATATGCTTAGTTCGTAAAATATCAATATTGTAAGATGTCACGTTGGGTCTATTGCGACGTACAGTCGCAATATACGGTGTTTATAAGGATTAAGTTAAGCTATCAGATTCATTCCGATTTCTGAATTCTTTCGCACTTTTTGTGTTCCTGTTGCAAGTCTACAGACGTGTTTTATAGTGTACTTAGATGTTTTTCGAAAGGAAAAATATTTGTTTGGACTGTTCAGAGGTGATGGAAAGTTCTCATTATTTGGACAATAATATTGTTCTGGAATTGTTATAAACTATTCGAAGGAATTCTGGACAACACCATCTTGACAATGTTACGGTTCTTGGAGGACTATTACATTTCCGGTCCGGTAGTCCAGTGGTTAGAGCATCCGCCTCGGATGCGGGAGGTCGTGGGTTCGATCCCCGGGCGAGTCATACCAAAGACTTATAAAAATGGTACTAACAACTGCCTCGCTTAGCGCTCAGTATTAAGTGGTTAGTGTTAGGACTGGTCGGCCTGGTGTCAGGATAATGTGACTGGGTGGGATATCATGGTACATGTCTGCGGCATGATGCCCCAGTGCTAGACATCACTATGAACTGCCACACTGCAGACGTCGTAGCGATATGACTAAAAAGTTGTTAAAGCTACGTTAAAAATCCAAATCACACACACACACACACACATTTCCGGTGTTGAAGTTTTTAAGGACTATTCATTCATTTAGGACTTTCATAGACCTTAATAACGACTAGCTTGGATTCACTTCATAATTCTGTAAGTTTGTCTCACACTTTTCATTTCGAACTTTGATAATTAAATTGTTTGTTAAGTTTTACAAAAGTTGTTCGTTTTGCTTCTTTTCTGTTTCTTAAGTTTGTGATCATAGATTCGTAACAGTATTTAAGCATATTGTGACCATAGATTCATAACAGTATTTAAGTATATGTACGTCATTTGAGAACTTATCGCAAATTAGATGAGAATCGAATTGTTTTTGTTTTTTTTAGCAGAGAAACCGTTACTACGCAGATAATAGTATGGTAAACTGTGAGATTTAAAATTCTTTTTCGTTCATTATTTTTAGAATCTAAACTAAGCCTTCCTTGATCTGTCAACCTTCCTCTTGCCTTGGGGATCCATTATAGGGCCTGCCTACAGCTGCTGTTTGGCGGCTGTCTCAGTGTCTGACCGACCCACACAATTCCTATTAGAGATTTATTGGTGGAGAGCACATAGCCATTGGCCATTGATTTCTCACAAGTCGATGTTAAACGTCCTCTCTGTACATTCGATCTTTTAAATGTCGCAGATGCAGCTGTTCACAATGTTTCTAATATAAAATAAATTGATAGCCTCAAGGATGAACTATATTAAATATCCAAGGATAGCTCAGTGACATGGAGTGATTATTTCCTGTCTGCAATTCTGTGTTAATTACGATAATTAAAATGCAAATTCGTATCTAAAATATTCTATATAGTAAAGTGTACACTGTATTACTTAGCAGATCTGTTTATCTGTTATACTCGCAGACAATGTGCTTGCATTCTTCAATACACGTTACATAGATTGTGGTACATGTAATGGGTTGACGTATATTTCATTTTTACGATTTGCTGAACAGACTGATGATTAAGGAAACTATCATCATACATTTTGTTAAGTAAGACATTGCATAAAGAAAACGAAACGATAAAGAAAATTATCTGTCGGTTTCTTAAAATGTAGTCAGTTTTCTTTCAATATAATTTTTCCTTCATTATTTGTAGTAAGAGTATATGCAATCTAACTTTTTTTCTCGCTTTGTTTTTCTGCTAGCAACAATTACGAACACTGAGCAGGTTTGTCCAAAGGTTTCATTTGCAAGACAACTTCAGGATTCTACTTCAGAAAGTGCAGTTCCTCTTTACTAATCAGATTCTGACTTAATATTACTTCTTTCAAGAGTCATGTAGTATCTCCAGTAACGTTTACTATTAGTTAAAAGGCTTTGATTCGTTGAATAGATAACCCATTTGGAAGCATCATCATTGATTCTCGCATTGTGATTTCCAATATGACGCTAACTGGGATGACTTTATATAACTTTATACAGCAGAAAAGGGTTTGAGGAGTGGATCAACTTATAATTAGTTTAATTTTTTCTCAGATCTATTAAGTATTGTAACAGCATGAGAAGGAAATCGACCTACACCGATAATATTATACACTAAACATAATAAGAAATCGTTTATAAAATCAAAGAGCCAACACTAATGCGCATATATATATATATATATATATATATATATATATATATATATATATATATATATATATATATTGGAAATTTTTGTATTTTTATTGTAGAATTAGTCTTCAGTATAAAATTTTTTATGATCATACGCAAAACATGGAATATATTTTTCATCGATAAAATGTAATAATGGAAAATAAAGGATGGAAGGCGGTGGGAGAAATACATAATCTGACCGACTTTAATTTTCTCCAAGACACAATCATGCATGATGCCGCCAGCCATATTAATAAAACAATTTCCCAGTAATGTTAACGACCAAACTATAATCTCGCGGTGGTATCACCTACCGACGATGGGCCATTTTCATCAAACGAAGCTTCTTTTATAATCTATAATTCTCGAGGAATATTGAGACCGTTGTCACTGGGCAAACTGTTCCTTGGCTTCTTTGGCTTTCAGCCGTTTTGCCCACAGGGATAGCTTTAACGTCAGCATTATGTAGACTACAGCGGGAAACACCATTATTGCCACTGTAGAAATTTCCTGTAATATCGAGTGTCATCCAAAACACGTCGTTCAAACATTCCCGTTGATTGCAAAGCAGACAGAGTCAACCGCTAGCACAACTTCTGAAATCCCGACGCATTGTTCGCAGACCGAACCTGATTTTACCCCAATACAGGCGGAGATACGTTCAGCCCAATTCATTACTTTTCCATAGGTCCAACGACGAGAAACCTGGCCAGCTCAGGCCAACAACAGCCATCAGTGAAAGTAATTTGCTAGTGATAGCAACCTATAGTTTTAGTGTTAGAACTATTTCATTGCGAATAATTCGTATGTTGTTAACCATTACTTTAAAAATTCTTTTGAGAACTAATTTTTTAACAAGTTGTATATTCTCTCATGCAGGTGTCTTCCGCTGTATCAGATTTATATGCGTTTTTTCTTGCGGCTGATCAGAAATTATTTTACTTGGTTGTAGGATATATTCTGTATGTCACAGAACGCTTTGAATATTATTGCGCTGTACAGCAAAGTTCTTTAGTAGTGAACAGTACGCCGATGTTATCCCTTCAATTTACCCAGCCCCAATCCCCATGAACATTTTCTACTTTTAAAGTTTGATAATCTAATAATGAAATGCCATTTTTGTATTAACATTTGGTTTGGTACATTGTTCATTCACTACAAAACCCACTCCCAACCGCATCGTGGCTTTCAAGTCCTCTGTCCCTCAGCAAATCTTTGAGAATCACTTGGAACAAAATCAGGACTGTATGGTGGATATAGAAGATCTTGAATGTGTTTCTTCAATAAGTCTGTCGCGACGGCTGATTTATGTTCCAGTAGGTCAACATGCATTAAACGGATATGTCGGGTACCGGTACACGTAGAAGTGGTTCTGTAATGTTGTTGAACTTTTTGGAAATGTTTTAGAGACACAAAAATGCCACTAGTAGTCAAGCACACTTACCTGGATGACCGGGCTCTTTGAATCTAAATTAGGAATCTGGAAAGAAAAACTCTTGTCACTATTACTGCGTCAAGCCATTTGTGGTCTTTGCTCATTTCGTGTCCAATCTCGACTTAATTATTTTCTGTTGAGTCGGGTTCTCAAAGGTATATCCCGGTTTCATCACCGGTGGCAATTTTATTCAAAGTTCTCTTGCTACTCTTAACAATTGCACGCATTTTTAAATATATTAAAAACAGCTGACGAATAACGCCCATGATTTTAAAACTATCTTTCACTGCGTATAAAACATTTCAGTAAATGTCCCTTCATGGCATGAATACGACATTCGCAATGTCAATAAAAACATGAGAGCCGTAGTAATTATAATACAGTTCTGATCATTGAAACAGTAGGAGAAATATTCGTATCTTTTTGCAGCTAGAATGGTTCATACTATGAACAGTGCTCTCTAGGGTCTTTACCAATATAGCATAGAAACACATATTGAGGTCAAGGGCTATTGCATATCTGTCAGAGACATACCATTTTACAAGTCTGTCAAAATACCCGATTCGAGAAAAATGCAACTGAAGGTTTGGTAGAAAACTAAGAGCCTCAGAGCCAATAAACCAAGAGGACGAAAAAATATTATTTTCGCTCGCTAAATGGACTGTCACAAACAGCTGTTTTGCAATTTTCACCGTGTAACTATTCTGATACAATGCTAGACACACATTGTGTGATACAGGTCATAGCTGGTGTCCTTCCAAAAGCGAGATGCTTTTGACAGGGCATAAATATAAGTCTTCTATAGCTGGTAATAAGAATGGTAATAAATATACTTATATTTATTTATCTTGAATTTCCTCACAATGTACTTTCTTAGCTAGTTCTGCAAATCCGAATGACATATCTTGCAAACCCTGATACACACCGGAACTGTACTGGACTTTGGAGTACATTTCCAGCTGAAATCTGTACTGAACTGATCCACTAATCCAGTCTATATCCATCATAATCAGAAAAGCAGAAATGAGTTGGATCAACGTAAAAACAAAATTCATCCATTAATGCAAAAGTTATTCCAATGTACATCAATCACAATATGACTCTAAATATTCATTTTAAGTAGACTAAAGCGACAATTCGTTTTGAAACTATCGAGCAAGCGACGAAGTTCAAAGGTTGCTGGGCGGTGCTATGTGCGCAATAATATTGTTATTGTGTATCTACGGTTGTGTATTTATTTTGGAATACAGCATAAATTCAATTCCTTTGTTTCTTGTACTGTATTTTTATAATTAAGCTTTACATAGAATACCAAAATAAGTATATTATAAAAAGGTTACTGCATTTATATGTGAAAATATGAACTCGTTTTCTCGGTCGTGCAGTATTATTCGGAAATAAACTCGTTCATATTTTCTCATAAAAATGCAGTAACCTATAAATACAGAATATCATGTGATAGATGATACAGAAAATCACGTGTTAGATGATACTGAATATCATGTGACAGATAATACAGAAATTCAACGAAAACATGTAGTTAGTAATCCACAATAAAATTTTAGAATAGCTACACTAATTTCTTGTTTGTTTTCGTATTAATTCTATACATGGTACTGCTTAGATATAATAAAGCAAACTGTATCTGAGTCCCTTGAATATAAGTCACCTCTGGCAAGACCCATTTCCTCGCACAAAAGTTAGTTGAAATTATGGTGAGAACTTACCTTTCAGGATCAATCTACGGAAAGCACAAAACCAGTAACAAATCATTGCATTATAATTCGTGGAAATCTTTGCATAACAGGCAGGCTCAGTCTGACAAAATTATCAATATTTATTACAGTACGTCACAGTGACAAATTCAAACAGTCTTTGTACTTGCTGTTTCATTTGCTAATTCCATGGATACTGTTGCCTTTTCGTGTTCAGCAGTAACGTCAGAGTTGTACTAGCCGGATTTGTTACATTTTGAGTAGCTTAGCATTTTACGTAATCTCCTAAACATTATCTCAAAGCACACATCAGCTACGAAAAAGGCGCAAACAGTGTATCAAATCATTATTTTATATGATTTTCATACAGTAAAAGGTAAAGGTTTCAAGAAGGGCTTTATGTAATCCGTATTGATTTGTTACATTTCATATTCAGGAAAGGCATATAATATATTGACAATCTGCAAATGTTGCTGCCGTAGCCATGTTAATAACAGAAAGACGAAAACGTAAGTCATATCTGAAAAAGCCTTGTTCAGACTTCTGATCCGAGTGATAGAAATTGTCTAACTAACCGACTAAAACATGGGTTTCTTTTTTGCATTTCCTTGGTTTGAAATTATTAAATTACCAATTTAAACGAAGTATTAAAGTTCTCTAGACACATTTTTCAAATATTAACAGCAAATAGTCTCTCTGTCTGTATTGCATAAACACTTCAAAGGGTAGACATATTGGATGATATGGACATTTGCCCCACCTAACCCACCATTACAATTCATATAAGAGAACCTCTGACAACTGGAAAATAGGCACACCCCTGCATCAATTTTACCACGGATCATATCAAAACAAAGTGGCTAGTAATTATAATAGATGACAGCTTGGTGACATTTTAATGGTTTAACTAGCTTAAAATCTTGTTGGTCCTAGAATCTCAGATAGGAAGCGGGACGCTATCAAACATTCTGTGAAAATACTCCAGCATCTCATTATGCATCCATGAACTGCCTAATAAACGTAGAGCAAACGCAAAGGTCTATGACTTACTGTTAAGACCTAGATATTTACACTACGTAACAAGAAAGAGTTTTGTAAAATTTCAAATAGTATTTCCCAAAAATGCAAAGTGAAAGAATTAAAAATAGCTTACAGTATCACACTAATTCCCATTTCCTAAAATGCTCCATCAATTCCAATGGATCCGATGTAATCTGAATAAGTTTCAAAGTTATTTTGAATGATAAATATAATGTATTGATGTGCCTATAGTACAGAAGAAGTAAATCCAAATGTTTTTAAGTGACTTAAGTAAATCAAAAATGCCCTTGAAAGCTTCAACGTAAATCCGAAGACATAAATATAGCATTGTCTCCTAAAATATATGTTTCCAAGCACTGTACTTCCAATGAACCATTGTAAATAAATAAATCTCCTCAAGTCCTCACAAGCACAATAAACTCTAAGAATCATTATTTCCGCGTCCATTTTTTTTTTTTTTTTGTTATAATAGAAAGGTAATGAGCAATTTTCAGACAGCTTATTACATGTTTTGAATGAATCACTATTATTTCGAAACACAAAAGATTTGATTCCGTCAACAAATCAGCTGTTCACATCTAACCAATCAGGAACTAGGTCATTCTGACATTTCCATCAGTACGAATGTCCTCGTTGGATTGCGTGATATGTTTTACATTGTTCCAGAATATCGACCTTTGAATTCATAAATGAAATAGTACGTATTTATATGTAACTCCACTTAAGAGTACAAAATCCATTTATTGGATCTTAGACTAAAAACGTCATTAACTAAATGACTTTTATAGCAATTATTATTATAAAACAATATACATGATAGAGATATACATAACACTTGCCGTTCTATATGAAAGACAATTCTTTGTTGTGTTGTATATCGCAAAGAACATTGCTTTATTTGATAACTATAAATGTTTTAATTTATCAACCCACTGATTTTTCAGCGTGATATTATCTACTTTTGTCTGGATTACACCCGCAGTACAACAAAGACGAGGACTGGCAGCCGCCGTCTTTCCCTCTTTGCGTAGTGATAGCAGTAAATGATCCTCACGAATGGGATGTTGCTTTTACATGTTTATGTGATAAATCTTACGAGAATACTTCCCATTGATAATCTGTGTCATGCTAAAACAATTTCATCAACGTTTCTAGTAAAGTGACATTGACAATTATGCGTTACTTGAGAAAATGGAATAGAAATGACTTGGGAGGAACGGAAGTGCCTGAAGTGACTGCATAAAATTCTCGTCGTATTATCTGTCTAAAAATTACCCCAGAAATGGCAACTGAAAATATTGCACAAATTTCACCTCTGTGAGCAGTGGCTTCCATTCAATGCCAAGAGACAAACTAATTTTTAACATTTACAATTATCTTATTCTATATTGCATATCATGTACTATTGTTTCACAACCAACGCTGTGACATATTAACATTTGAATTTTTGTTGGGATTTGAATAAGGTATTTCTTCTCATTCTTTAGAGGAAAATTATATTATATCATTAAGGGTAAATGTGATTCGAACCGCCTTTCGTCTTTGTAGCCCATTTATTCATTACATTGGGAATACATATGTGAAGACATTTTTCGAGAGAACCAAGGATTATAAAATTCGGTTTTATTTACCTACCCAATTGAAAATAACACAAAAAGGCTATAAATAATTATAGGTTACTTCATTTGTATGGGAAGATATGAACACGTTTTTCTGAGTAATACTGCACGACCAAGTTTATATTTTCCCATACAACTGCAGTAATCATTTTTATTATATACTCATTTTGTTTTTCTTCTAAAGGTTTAATAATACAAAGAATACTCTACAAGTAACAAAGTAATTGGATTTATGCTGTAATTCAAAATAAATACACAACCGTATATTTATCAATACACAGTAACAATATTAATGCGCACATAGCACCACCCAGCAACCTTTGAATTTCGTCAAAA
This sequence comes from Megalonaias nervosa, assembly GCA_016617855.1. Taxonomy (NCBI): domain Eukaryota; kingdom Metazoa; phylum Mollusca; class Bivalvia; order Unionida; family Unionidae; genus Megalonaias; species Megalonaias nervosa. The sequence goes on along the minus strand of JAECUM010010823.1, from coordinate 5,658 downwards.
AGTTATTGTTTTGGTCTACTTAAAATTAATATTTAGAGTCATATTGTGAATGAATGCGCATTGGAACAAGTTTTTCATTTCGTCCGAAATGGATAGATTTTGTTTTTCTGTTGATCTGATTCAGTTTTCCTTTTCTGCTTGTGATGGACTGTGCCAATCCGTACAATGTGTATGTTATGTGAGCATTTCTGGTATGCCATTTAATAGTTTGGAATCATAATGAGCGAAACATATTTATTCTTTAAATTGAAATTATCAAAAAGACGCTATGGAATATACATTCATTTCCTTTTGAGCGCAGTAAGGAGAATATGATTTCAATTGGAAATGTAATCGAAAATACGATACAAGTTTGCGGTGTGTACCAAGTTTTTGGAACGAATTACATGAATCATGTCATTTGGATTTATAGAACTAAGAAAGTACATTTTGCTTAAATATAAGTATAATTATTACCTTTCTTATTACCAGCTAAAGATGACATATGTTTATGCCCTGTCACTTGCATGCTCGCTGTAGGGACTCCAGCTTTGACCGGTATGTCTTGTATCGATTGCCTAACATTGTATCAAAATAGCTGAACGGTGGAAATTGTAAAGCAGCTGTTGTGTTCCAGACAATATAGCCAGCGAAAATAGAACTTTTTAGTCGTCTTGGCTTATTTGCTCTGAGTTTTCCACCAAAACCTTCATTTGCATTTTTCTTAAATTTATTGTTTTGACTGACTTGTAAATTGGTACGTCTCTGACAGATATGTGATAGCCATTGGCCTCAATACTCTTTTCTATGCTATTGTTGTAGACCCCAGAGAGTATTGGTCGTAGTCTAAACTATTCTATTTGCGAAAAGTTATGAATATTTCTTCTATGTTTAAATGATTAGATTGGTATTTTCAATTACTACGCCTCAAACGTTTGTTGTTGACATTGTGAATATTACGTTCATTCATTGTTTGTTTAAAGTTTCGTTTGTGACTCACTGAACTCGTCTACGTTGGTATCTGCTAGAGTACTGGATTACATTCCAAAATTATGTGTTATGCAATGAAAGAGTTTACCAAGACAATTATATAAACCCCGGTAAAAAATCAATAAAGCATACCAGAAGGTTTTGGTGCACGAAACACTTTATTGATTTTAAGTTACTGCTATGTGTTACATCAGAAATATAAACATACATTCCATCAATAAATCATGCCAGTACTAACACTGATAGTTCATTTCTTGTGCGTGGTTGAATTGTAATGCGCAAATTAATGGGACAACTGGTGTTTTTTGTTTTCTTCTTTTTAAGTTTTTTTATTAAGTATTGCATATTAGCCTTTCATCAAAATGTTTAAATCGTCCTACATGCAATAAGTGTAACTTGCAAGCACTGCATTATTGACTGACAGAGAATCAATTAATATATGCCAGTGCGATACCAAGCTGAAGACCTAACTTTGTATTATAATATTACAGTGTTCGTGTTGTTTATCCTTCGAATTCAAAGATGATCATGACATTACTAACTAGTTTAGTATCTGTGAGTACGTAAGTGACTGATCAGGCCCATTTGTGTTTTGAACCGTCTGTATCAAATTGGACAGGAAATGCCACTTGGGGTTGCTTGATCAACAAAGAACGAGCTGCAGTTCTGAGATACTCTCGCATTTCTGCACTGCCTCTGCAATTCCTCTCCACACATAGTTTTTATGTCCGGTGTGGTTGAGAATGTGCAAAGTGGAACGATCCTGTTGCAAGTTCTTTCCACGTCTCAGGATCAATGTTTAAGTATGTCAAGGCTTTTTGTAGGCTTCCTTATCATCTCCCAGCATTATCACAGAAATGTGTAAAGTCTGCCGAAAGCCGTACTACGTTTGGGAAATCTGGCGTTGGTTGTCTCAACGATGCGGACTGCACGTGATAGTGTACTGCCGCGGTAGGTGAACTTGTCAAGTGCCGGGGGGTCTGGCCATTCGAGTAAAGCTTTGGTGGTGCGAACTGGTGCATCATCTTTGACTTCTCGACACTGATTGTGTCTCCAAAGTGTTCACAAGATTAAGATAAAATATCAATACTCTGTTAAATTTTGAACTCAGATTCAGCATTCCGAGAACAGTCGTCGGGAAATAAAAGATGACGAAGTGTCACTTTCAGTAACTTCGCCAGGACATCTGTAGGCATGGCAGAGAACATCTTACCGAAGAGTGTCGTGGCCAACATGCGGCCTAGTCTCATTGCATTGGTGATAGGGAATAGGTGCGAACGAAAGTTCTGTAATGGAATTATTGAACCCTTGCGATACATTTCTCCGCGCAACCAAATCATACCACGATCTTCCACAGACCATCACGAATGACTGCGTCAAAGGCTTTTGCGACGTCGACGAAAGTCATGAAAGGTTGGTGTTCCGTTCTTGGCATTTCTCCTTCAGTTCACATTCTGTGGTTTCTCGTTCTTTCATGAAGAACACTGACATGCAGGCAGGATCCCTTGGTCGATATGATGCACACATTGATTCAGCAGAATTCTGCCAAGGATTTTGCCGGCTATTGACAGCAATGAGATGTCCTGATAATTTGTGGCAGGACTGATGTTTCCTTTTCGCTTCTACTTTTGGACGATGAATGCATCCATGTAATCCTGGACAACACTGCCTTGATCCATCAATGGCTGGAGGAATTCAGATTTTGTACTAGCCTCCGGTTTTGTTGGCTTCTGCTCGGATAGGTACTGCTTCAGGTGCTTTGCTATTGAACAGCAGGATTATTGCTTTCTTATTTTAAGTCAAAGTTGGAGGATCAACAATTGCTATGTTGATTTACACTTGGGACAATATATCAGTTACATAATCACTGGCAGATGTTTGTTGATTGAGGATGCTTTTGAAGTGTTCGTCCCATCTTTGTAGTATCTTTTCTTTGTCTATGAGCCGTGGCGTGATGCCAGTACTCAGTATTGGAAATGTTCTTTATGATTCTGGCCCCTAGATTGTATTCGAGGCATGATAGAAGTTCTTCATGTCAGGTATGACGGTGTTAATACCTAATTTCTATAGTTCATTAATGACAGTGTTAGCTGAATTTCTTAGCTAGTAGGCTTACGCATTTCCAATCGAGAAATTGAAACCCACATCAGTAACTAAAGCTGAGCAATAAAAGGACAGATGCAAAATACATATAATATAAAGCTCGAAGTAGCCAACTTTAGTTACTTATGAGGGTTTCATTTCATATAGAAAAATGTAAATCACTTCATGCCAATACATAATTTCCAGTGCGGAGCTTAGAGCAAGATCTGCAAAAGAAAATGTGGTACGTTACGTTTAAAAATGTACTATCCCCAGGGGCAGAAGCTTTAGATTTTATGGTAGGCATTTAGATAACAATTAGGACATTCACCCGTTATGCAAAATTAATACGCATTTGTTCACAGCATCTACCCATAACCTTAGACCACCACTGCTAACATCACAAACAGTTACAATTATTTGAGTTTAAAATGTAGACAAAGTGTATCTACTTTGTTTCTACAGATAAACAAGTATATAATCATACATATGAATTGAATCTATATGTTTACATTTCAGTATTCTTCATTGCTTTTGAAGTATCGAATTTATTTATTGCTTTTCACAAACTGATTTTATTTATTGCTTTTGACATATCGATGGTGTGTATTGCTTTTGACATATCGATGATGTGTATTGCTTTTGACATATCGATTTTACTTTCTGACATATTTCTAAATATTATTTGAAGTCAGGGAAATGTTCATACTTGTTCCTGTCAAAACAATAGTGGCTCATAATTTTCGTTGTTATTTATTTTTAATTTGTATTATTTGTTATCTTTTGATAATCTGTATTTTATACCTGATCTTGTCTAAAGTCAAGTTAATGGTATACCGGACCAATTGCATTTATTTTGTAAACAATATAATACATAGGGAACATTTCTCTATCATTGCACATTTAAATATTCAAATCATTTTTGTAGTAAGCATGTTTATTTGAATCTAAGTTAAAGATGCAGTCTTGACCTTAGAACTTACAGAATGGAAATTTTCTGTTAGTTGACAGAACATTTTCAGAAAATGGAAATTGCAACATAGGTCAAGTATAGCAGTATATAATCTTGTTTACATTGTGATTATTCATTCTTGCCTTAACATCTAATGCAGAATCGTCTTATTGTTGTTGTGTTCAGTTTTTAGTTTGGGAAGATTTATTTATTCACTGGAATTACAAAGTGCTTAATACTATTCTTTGACTAAAACATTAATTTGGAATTATAGTCAATATTGTGATACATCAAAAGACTATTAACACATAACCAAATTCCAGGCAATTAATACATTAGCTCATTCGAGATTACAGGTATATCAACACTTTCAATATATGAATTTACTTGAAATGCCACTGGCATTCAATTTGAACCTAATCGATTTGTACTTGTGATAGAACGTTTAGGACAATTTGGGTTTTAATTCACAAAACTGTTAGTTCTTTTTAAATTTTCACCTTGTATTCTAAGGAAATAAATTATGTGTTGAATTTTGCAAAGCTTGTTGATTTTTACTCTTTTCTGTTAATTAATTTAAGACCATAGAGTCGTAACACAGTTGTTAAGCAGGTTTTTTAATCTCGAGATGTTGCGTACAATCCTACATATGAAGACAAAGACAGAATGCGACTTGCTGAATTTTCCTGATTAAAAGATTTTCGAAATACAACTGTGATTCATCTGTTAAACGTTTGAATTTGTTCCATGAATGATATGACAGGCCGGTCTACCTTAATTGATTTCTAGCATTGATGATACAAATATCTAGATTTCTTAAGCTTTTGTGACAAAGCTGACACTCAGCAGGAGTTTTCAGTGACGGTTCCACCGGAATGGGTTAGAAAATCTGGCATTGACTTTAATTCATCTTTGACAATATTTCTATGATATTTCTTGTCCTAACAGCATTTTTAAAGCTATGATGGATCACAAAATCAGATAAAAGACATATATTTGTCGTTGTGTGACTCTCAAAATTAGATACAAGATTTACATTTGGTCGTTATGGCACACAGCGTCTTTGCTGTAGACATACCAGACAAATCCTAATGTAAGGTATGATTGTATATACGGAACACTGCCTTGTTTCAGTTTGTCAGTTGTTGACAAATTACATTAGTGCTACTTTTCAATATCACGAGACTTAAGAAGCTGTAATTCTCTACTGTCTGGTATAAACGGCACCAGATTTTACGTGTATTATAAGCAATGAGTGCTCTGTGATGACATGTATACGTGACTCAAAAAGAGCGTTACAACGTTTTCGTTGCTAGGCAATCTATTTCTTCAACCGTCTTTGCGCAAGCATTTGTAATACAAATGCTAATATTGTTACTCAGTCATGCTTGGAATGAACCATTCAGGTTTCCAATTCGGGAATATTTCTTCAATGCCTCATTTGATCTTAAATATTCATTGATGTGCCACTCTAATACCAGATCAGTCCAAAGAAACTATTTTTTCGTAATAAATAGCATTCCTTTCTTTCAGTTGTATCATTGGAACTTATCATGTGGCTGTCACACGTACGTATGCTATACATTAACTCTTGTGAAGTAAATTTAGTCATTTTAATGTTTGTGTGGCAAGATATTAGTCATGACACCAAAATA